>ML779188.1:1072177-1101388 GCA_009831015.1 Picea engelmannii | reverse complement strand
TCCACAGGGGGGGTTTACTATAACAAAAAATTGGTAACTCTAGTGGAAAGGATCTTTCATTAGTCTTTCCTTGGTATCTTGTATCCTTTAAATTCTTGCTTATTACTTGATCTTTGTGATTTTGATGCTTGTTCTTTGATTTCTCCCCTTCCCTGATCACCATTGGGAAGTTCACAGAGTCAAACATTTGATCCCATTCAAATCTAGGTAAAAATTTGTGTTTTTCCTCCACCTTCAGGACTTCATCCCTCCCTCATAAGGGCACATAGAGTGATAATGTCATGATCATCGCCCCCCAATAGTGGTCTCGGGAGCGATAGTCCCATTTTAATCACCCTGTGTACATGGTTACAGGGGCGACAATCCATCTTTTGTGTGAATTTAAAGCCTTTTTTCCCTGCTTTTTATCAATATTTTTCCTCAATTTTTTTCATTAGAGTCCTCTAAACTTGATTTTGGCTTTGCTTGATTGAAGTTTGGTGATTACCATATCTTTCTTGCCTCTTTTGAGTTTGCAAATCCTTCAAATTGTGAAATATGCATGACTTCCTTGGGCTAACCTGATCCTTTGGTCAAGTTTGTCTTACCATTAGTTTGATCTTCATCATTAGTAGGTTTCAAACATCTATTATCTTAATTTCAATACTTTCTAAGTGTTTCACTTGATTGTTTTTGAAATCTTCTTCATTGATTTGGGATTGTAAGTGTTGCTTTGGGAATTGTTTTTGAGCTTCTTCTTGCTTTCTTTGGAATTTTTTTGATCCTTTGAAGTGTATTCTTGAAGCTCTGTATCCTTATTGCAATTTGGAATTAATATTTGATTATTGCTACTTAATTTATGAGGCTACAAGAAATGTTATCATTTAATTTTTCATGTTTGAATTCTTGATTGAACAATTATTGAAGCCTTTCTTATTTTTGGATTATTTTATTTATTGAATGCTTGTTTTCTTCACCTTATTTTGTTTTGGGATCCTTTGTGAGTGTCTTCGAGTCCTTTCATATTGAAATAAAAGTCAAAAGAAGAGTCTATTTTGAGTTTTCATGCAATTTGAAAAGAAGAAAAAAAAATCTTTGCATCCTTATTTCATAATTGGAGTGTTTTGGTACCTATTTAAAAAAAACCAAAAAATTTGTCTTTATTTGGAATTTCAGAAATATCGATTGGATAGTTTGGTATTTTAGTGAAATTTGCATAGTATTGGATGTTTATTTGTATTAAGAAGAAAAATATCTCTTCTCCTTCCCTCATATAGAACTCATCGAAATAAAAAATATTTGCATTTCATTTATTTCTGCATGGTTTTAGAGTTAACTCATCACATCATCACTTTCACCTTCATGAACCCTTATGAGTAAGAAAAACCATTAATAATCAACCAACGTGCTTAATACAATCAATTAGACATTTTTGTTTTATAGCACACAAATAATAGTATAAGGATAGGGCCTTTGGATTAGGGTGAAGTGAGTAAATTATCCAAGGCTATTAAGTGAGACTGTAGAATACTAGAGAGAGTAAAAATTCCAGTAGCAGCAATTAGTGTTAGTTGGGAAAGCTCCTCTAACATAGGAGTTAAACATGAGGTCGAACGAAGAGATCGGTTGAGATCTCCCCTCTTCTGTTCACCTAGTGGGACTATTGCAAGTTTTGGGCTTTGAAGAGTGGCAAGTCCTATGGGTGACACCACTACTTATTAGTTTTTGGGTCACAGATTTACGTCTGGTACTCCCAGTCCCATTTTCTATTCTTGATTGTCGATTGTAGCCACCCCCCTCGACCATTCATTGTGAATTGGTAAACTTGGATACCTTTCCTAGGATTCCACATAGGTGACTATAAGGAGGGTTCCTTCTGCAGAGAGGGTTCCTTGTGGTACCTGCGACAGGTGATCAATCTGAGCTTCAATGAACCGGGAGGGTATTTTCCTGCAGGATCTTACTTGCACCTTGGGGAACTGTTGTGTTAATATTATCATAAATGTTGCTCATATATTTTTTAACGACTTGATATCTCGTCTCTGGAAGATCCTTCCATCTACTTTATGCTTGGTTAGTCACCTTTAGATTTCTTAGGGGTCTGTTCTTTTAGCATTCACAGTTGGCCTTAGGGATCGTTATTTCTGTTATAATTTCACCATGGTTGACCAAGGTCTACGCAGATCCCATAGAATGAAAGGGTTGAATCCCGAAGAACATGATCTTCCACACAACCCTTCCAACGAAGGAACTCTTAATGAAGAAATTGGTTCTAAAACTAGGAGCATAGATCCCCCAAGTGATCAACTTGAAGGGGTGGTTGAAATCGTTGAGGAAGGATTTTTTTTCCCTCCATATCCCCTTTTTAAATTACCATTGATAAGACATATTGATTCTTTTTCTTCTTACCACTAGGTCAATATGTGATCTTCTGGCATGGATACAACACCACCTGACTATACATATGGGATAGTGATTCTCCTAATGGACCTTGAGATGGATGCTTTGGCACACATCACTACTACTGACACTTCTCCTTTGTGGGGAGCGTCGTTGACCCATATTACCCCATCACAACATCCTGTGAACACAACTTCTATTCCCGCCTCTCTAGTTGTAAATATGTATACACCAAGTTTACTTGGATGTTCTATACCATTTCCCTTTAGTCAGGTGGCTAGCGCTCATGACTCAGGCCCTACGACAAGTAGCTTGTTTTTTCCCCCTTCCAGTCAAGTAGGCAATACCATGACAACTACACCAACTATTCATGCTACACAAGTTGTTCATCCTACACAAACTGTTCAAATGGGAAGTTCTTCTATACCTCTCACTGGGGGGGGAATTATAATTGGGGGGAGACCCTCAGCTATAGGGCCATATTCAACATGGAAAAAATCAACATGGAGGAAACAATGACCTTGGGGGAAACAACCAGCTAGATCACAATCAGTTAGGGAGAAAACAACCAGCTAGGGGGAAACAATCATATTGGGGGAAACAACCAGCTGGGGGTCAACCTTCAGCTGCATGGAAACAACCAGTTTGGGTTCAACAACCAACTAGGGGGAAACAACCAACTTGGGGGAAAAAGATAGTTGGAGGGCGACCTTCAATTGTGGGTCAACAACCAGTTTGGGGGAAATACCTTACTGGAAATCAACCTCAATCCTGGGGACCAACCATTCCAATAGGCCCTATAGGTCTTTATATTTTCCCACCATATCCAAGAGTTGCAAACACTCCTTGGGGTTAACCCAATCTGATGGGTATTCTCCCACATGGAGATTTTCCCGCTCAACCTATGAACCCCATATTTCCAACTCCCCAAACCTCTCAACAACAATATATAGGAGGACCATCAAGTTTTACAATGCCATCACAACCTGTATATGGTCCTACTAGTACTCTGATGGCACATCAACATTACTGATATTCACAACCAAATCGACAATTTCCCTTTTTGGCTACTTTGGATCTGTTAGAATTGTCTCGTTTGAATAACGATCCCATACAACATGCCCTGTTATGGCCACCCATCCCTACCAAACTACTGTTTGATTTCCCAAATTTCAACGGGAAACCTGGAGAAGATCCTAACAACCACATAATGACCTTCCATATTTGGTGTTCTTCTAACTCCTTGATGGACGATTCCATTTGATTAATAATTTTTCATAGAAAAATCACCGATGCAAAAACACAATGGTATATTGAGATGTCGCAAAACACCTATGTCGACTTTAATTCTATTTCTATGTATTTTTTGACTCATTTCCAACTACCTATATGATATGAAACCAGTACCAAGATTTTAACCTCATATAGGAAATCCACCTCCACTCACATATCTGATCATATTCATGAATGGATGCGGCGAGGAGGGTTGATTAAAGGTGCTATTATAGACCAAATCCTAGCATATTAGTTTACTAAGTCACTCTTTCCACCCATTTCTAGAGACGTCACCATGGGAGGTGTTGTTACTGAAGAGAAAGAAATCAATTGTCCTCAATATTTGGACTTGGTATATTCCCAATCCGTCACACTTTACGAACTTATTCCTCATGACCCTTTTTCATCGAACGATCCATCGAGACCAGCTCTGGAATCCCATGTCGATGGCATGGTAGGTTCCATAAAACTACATTTTGCGACCCAATCGACTGGGAAACAAGGCCATACAACCTCCACCCTAGCCTCATCCCAGATTGGTACCAATACCAAATTTGTTCCCTCTCCTACACAAACCTCCGAGGTGAACGTGGTGCAATCCACTTCATCTCAACAACCTAGAGGTAAGAAGAAAAATAAGGGTAAATCCAAGAAATATTATAATCAGTAGGAGAGTACAAAACCTCGAACAATTGTTGACACAAAATCAAAAAGGAAAGAAAATTTTCCCTGCTTGATTTACACGAAAGACCATTATAAAAAATATTGTCCTCATCATGAGGAAGTCAACAAGTCTTTTAAAGGTACCTCCCAACCGACAATTTTAACTAACCCTTTCCCACCTCAACAACAACAAATGATTTCCCAAAATCCTGCCCCTCCTCAAGGGGGAAACATAGGTCATCCTCACCATGGAGATGCTTCCTCAAGCACCACTATATTTATGTGCAATGAGACTGTTACTTTGACGACTAGGGCCAAGACATATGAAAATCCTATAGAAAACAATGCCAATGGAAATGGCGATGCTACTGATAAGCCACCTACCTCCTCTATTCCTCCACTTTTTGGCCCTCTTCAAATAGAAATTTTGATCTCTGACTCAGTATTGCACCCGCCCAAGAGCACAATTCAAAAGTCAATTTTTAATCCAAGTGCCCACACCACCCAAAACTACAACATATTTGAATATTTGGCACATGCACCTTGTGTTATGTCGATGCTAGAAGTTCTAAAAAACTTTCCCAGTCAATGTAGAACCCTGTTGTCAACCATTGGAGCAGTGGATTCAGAGGTATCAAATATTTTCATGTTTAATCTGGAATATTTTAAACCAAGGCTCTCCCACCACCTTGCATTCCAAATTCATACCATCATTCATGGGAAAAATATTTATCATACTTTTTTAGATGAAGGAGCCTCGACTTGTGTCATGTATTTATCCTTTTGGAGAGTAGTCAATTCTCCTGATATCAACTAGTCTCAAAGTACCCTTAAAGCATTTGATGGAACTTGTTTCACACCTTATGGGATTTTACACTCCTTACCCATGGAAATATGAGGTAAAATTGTTTCTATTGACTTAGAAGTGGTAGACACACCTTTGGACTATAATATATTACTTGGTCATAGTTGGTTTTATGCGATGACCGTTGTTGCCTCTTCGATTTTTTGCCTTTTGCAATTCCTTCATCAAGGGAAAATTGTCACTATCGATCAACTAGACTATTGTACACTAGATATTCACAAAAACATTGATAATAATATCCCTTTCCTGGGTCAGTTAAATCTCGAGTATGAGAATGTGGGGGTAGGACTCTTCAAGGATTCCTCACTCATGAGATTTCTTCCCTTGTCTGCCCCTGATCTCCCACATCATGTAGCCATGATAAATATTCTTTTTGGCTACAATGAAACGATCCATTGAAACATTGGATCCTTGGGTAGTACCTAATCTAGATAAAATCAAATCACTAGGTGACACCATTCCACTTAGTATAGTTGAGGCTGCATATGACGTGATTTAATATGCCTCTTACTTTTCAGATTATGATGACCAACATATCGTGGCATCAAATCCTTACCCTCTACAATCCTTGTTGGACTCCTCTCCATCCTCTCTGGATAATCTCTTATGAAAATTTCCATTTGATGAGACCATAGTGGAGATTATGATTTTAGAAGAGTTACCATGGGAAGATTACCATCATCGATCATCTTTCCTTTCAAATATGTATATAGTAGAGACCAACATCAAATCCATAGTTTCACTTGATATTGTCCAAAATACTTAGTCCCCCATTCTTACTCAAGACACTATCTCTGAGGGAATTTAGGAAACATAACACTGACCACTTCTATTGACATATCAGTGAAACCTTGTGTCGTGGAAAATATTCAAATTGGCCAAAATTGCTCACCTGAAGAGATTACAACATATATGTCCTTATTTAAAGAATTTTGTGATTTTTTCATGTGGATCTATGAAGAAATGTCAAGTGTTGATCCATCCATCATTTTTCATGAGATCAAAACCTACCCAGGAGTCACACTTGTTCAACAAAAACTTCACTCAGTGCACCCAAGAAATACTACGACCATTAAGGAAGAAGTTGCAATTTTTTTGAAAGATAAATTTATTTACCCTATACCACTAACAGACTGGGTATCCAACATTGTTCTGGTCATGAAAAAACAAAGAAATATTAGAGTTTGTGTTGATTATAGGGACCTAAACAAGGCTTGTCCCGAGGACAATTACCCCACTCCCTTTATCTACCAAGTTAAAAATAACTATGCCAAAAGTGTCATATTTTCATTTTATGGATGACTTTTTTGGATACAATCAGATCGATATACTCCCTCTTGACCAACACAAGACAAATTTCATCTTCCCTTGGGGAACATTTTCTTATCATAACCTACCCTTTGGTCTTAAAAATGTTGGAGCCACTTTCGAGCGGGCCATGTCATATGCCTTTCACGATATCAAGAATATTGTAGAACCTTACCTTGATGGCTTACCCGCTCATTAAATTGATCTTGATGCTCATATTCAACATCTTAGATCCATTTTTCTTCAATGTTGCCACTACAATATTCATTTGAATCTGCACAAGTGCATTTTCTACATTGAAACCGAAAGACTTATGGGATTCATTCTCTCCCACGATGGGATTAAGTTTGATCCTTTAAATGTTGAGGCCATCTTATCCTTACCTCCTTTGACAACCCTCTACCAAATTTAGAGTTTGTAAGGGAAAGAAAAATTCTTATGTTGTTTCATCCATAATTGTGAAAAAATTACGAAAGTATTTATGCGCATGTTCAAAACAGATGTCCCTTGCATCTAGGACGACCAATCCCAACAATCATTTGATGATCTTAAACACACATTAAATGACTCTTCGTTACTCCATTCCCCCAATTAAATGATATATTATATCCATTACCTTTCCGCAACCATTTCCACCATCAGAATGGTATTAGTTCAAGAGGATGACAATGATGAAGAACACGTCATTTATTACTTGAGTAAGAGCCTTGCAGGCCCTAAAATTCATTATTCACACGTGGAGAAGTTGACTTTGGAAACGATCATTGTTGTTCAAATATTTCACCATTACATTTTTCTCCCAAAAACCTCAATCATTGCATATTATAACCCCATGTACTACATATTGACACGTCAAATATTGGGGGACAAATACTCACGTTGGATTTTAATTCTCCAAGAATTTGATCTCAAATTTGCAAAATCAAAATCAAATAAATATTTATTTTTTGTCGAGCTTATGTGCGACCTTCCCCATACTGATGGAGAAAATGTGCCCATCGACTCTCTTCTTGACAATTCATTGTTCCTCATTAGTACATCTGACCCCTGGTACAAAGATATCAATTTTTATTTCCAAACCCAACTCTTTCAGCCTAAACTATCTCATGAAGACTGTCATCAAATTTTCCACCATGCAAAGCATTGCCTCATTATTAGTGACACTTTATATCACTGCGGTATTGAATTTATTTTACAATGATACTTAACTCATGAAGAAGTCGAACATGTTCTAAATTATTTTCACTTGGGAGCATGTGGCGATCATCTTTCTGGGATGGCTACAACCCAGAAAATATTATGTGCAAGGTATTTCTGGCCCTCAATGTTCAAATATTGTATATATATTTTAATAAATGCCAACCCTGACAAATTTTTCATCATAAAACGTTCTCACATCCCGCTCCACTTCATCCAGTAGTTGTCGTTGACCCTTTTGCAAAATGGGGTATCGACTTTATGCAATGTAAGACTACCTCGGTCGGGGGGCATGGGTATATTATAGTCGCAGTTGGCTATTTCACTAAATGGGTCGAGGCTATGCCTACATTTATAGATGATGAAAAAATCATTGCATTATTCATTTTCAATCACATTATTACTAGATTTAGAGTCCTGCAAGCCATTATTATCGAGCATGGTTCACACTTTCGTAACCATATGATGGATTAATTAAGCACCAAATTAATTGGGTTTTTTTCATGAAAACTCATCCTCTTAATACCCCCAAGAAAATGGAAAAGTATAGGCTATCAATAAGGTCTTGAAAACCACGATCCAATGAATGGTGGGGGAAAAAAATCAAATTGGCACAAAATTTTCTCGACACTTTGGGCTTACAAGACTTCTGTCAAAATTGCCACTGGTTTTACTCCTTTCCAATTGTTTATGGCCTCGTGACAGTCCTATGAATTGAATGTGAATTCCATCACTCAAACTAGCCATCAAACTCCTACCCAACACCTCTATTGAGGAGGAATGATTCTTGCATTTTTTGAAACTCGACGAGACCTATCGTGATGCCTCTCTCACAAATTAAACACATAAAAAATGCATCAAGGCACAATATGACAAATCCATTTGACCTCGTGTCTTTGAATAAGGTGACTTGGTTTTAGTCTATGAACAAAACCATGATAAACTAGGGGCAGGTAAGTTGGAACCCATGTGGAACAGTCCTTACATTGTGAAACGAGCACTACAAAAGGGTGCATATGAGCTAGTTGACTATGATGGAATCCCATTGAAGGAGACCTAGAATGGGCTCTACCTAAAAAATTACTATGCTTAGGGTCATCTTGAATTTGTGCTTTGCATATTATTGTACCTTACATTTTGTATGTTTTGGTTGTGGTGTGATTTTTTCTTTTTGCGTGTAGGGTTTTATTTCACTTATGGTTGCTTATTCCGGTTTTTGGTTGAATGCAAAAATGTCAGTGCCATTTCCTGTATACTTTGGATTTGTAGACGGTGCTAGTCAACATACCCAGAACTGTTGTTCTGCATCTTGGGCGGTCTATTCCCCCATTGACGATTTAGTGAGGTTGAGAGGAGTTAGCCTTGGTCCTACGACATATAACGTTGTAGAATATCATGTCGTAATTGGACTATTGACCAAATCTTCCTCTTTTGGCATATCTCACTTGATTGTCAATATCGACTCTCAACTTGTGGTCTTTCAACTAAATCACATTTATTTCATCCATGGTCCTAGGTTACATTGTCTTTATCTAAGGGTCCACCTCCTTGAAAGATTGTTCAATTACATTCAATATCGACATATACCAAGGGAGTTTAACGTAGTGACCGATTCACTCGCAAATTTCATGTTAGACTGGCATCTTGCACATACATAAATGATTCATAATCACAAAGCATGTAAAAGTGAAAAAATGAAAACCATCATTCAATTAAACACTTAAGGATAGATAGCTAAAATAAAATCCATAAATAAATAAAATCAAAAGTTTTGTTTACATCATCCAAAAAATAGATAGGGAAAAATCTAGGCTACATCGCCCATACATCATCGAAAAACAATAAAAAAAAGGAGAACATAGGACTCTAATCATCCTCTTGTGCTACATTGTGCTCGTGGTAACATACAATAGCCCACACCACCTATTGTAGAAGGTAACTAATACTCTTAGGCCCCCTACGGTATGCCTCTGAAAGTGGTAAGGAATTTCTCGCATCTGCATTCATAGGCAAATCCATCATGATCCCCCTGAGATTACTTTCTACATTGTGAAGCCCTCTTGCATCGAATTCCTCCACCTGATACACTCCTCCGCATTGGTATAATGGAAACATGCCTACTAGAAGCATTGCTCCTCGATCTACAAACAAAAAAAAGTTATGTTTACATCATCCAAAAGTTTATATATATATATATATATATATATATATATATATATATATATATATATATATATATATATATATATATATATATATATATATATATAAACCAAAAAAACATGTTACAAGGTCACATTCATCAAGGGCTTACTTGATGCATCCCATTATGCTCTTACAGGAAGAACGAGATCAATATCTCCTATGAAATTCATCCCAATGTATGGGAAGTCCTTAATCATGGGAATGTGGTCTTCACACCATGCGAAGACCACCCCCCCAACCAAGACATAAGGCTAGTCCAACACTTGATCCTCGGCTTGGTCGGAGGAAAATATGACATCTCTATATGTGGGCGCATTAAAGGCACCTGCTCTAAGAATAATGACACCAGGAAAGATCTATATCCAAACTATTTTTGTTTCTTTGTCCTGCACTTAGTGAGTTGGTCTTTAAAATTTACCAGTACACCCCCACACCAGCTGAAAAATATCAGCTTAAGACATTCAATTCTATACACCATCTAATATTTTGAAGCCAAATGCGGTATTTTACTCCATGTTATCTCACAAGTTGTAGGTTGGGCAAAGCCTAACCCAACCACCAAATGGAGACAACTAAGAGAACACCTACCCACTGTCACCTTAGGCATGTATTCCCGTCACTTTAGAGATGATAGAATCACCTCAAGGAGGGAATCCTAGTGACCCTAGCGGGAATGAGATGGAAAGTGAAGAGATGGAGGATATTCCCCCTATAGGTTAATATAGATGATGCAGAAAGGCTTGGGAAAGAGTCTTGGTGGTAGCCAATGGTTTCCAAGAGATAAGAACATTTGTAAAGAGTGATGTACCTGTCTGAGACACAAAAACAAGCCAAGTATATGCTTATAATGTTAGGTGGACAGGCAAGTTAATATTGTTGTCCCTAATTTCAACAGTAAACAATGATGTATATCAGCAATAAAATGACAATGATAGCTGCAAAATAAAGTTGCTTAAAGCTTAGTACCAAGCAAAATAGACAAGCTAGAAAGTGACTAGTTTAGCTCAAGAAGATAGCATGAAAATTTAGCAACAATGTAAGGATGTTGTAAACAAGTTCTGAAGAAGTAATTATCAGCCTTATGCCTGTAACAAACAAGTTATTATAGCAAAGAAATCAGCCTTCAAAACTTGCCAATTATCCACTCAAAAAGTGCGCTAGCCTTAGTAGATTAATGTGGCAAACTTTTAGCAACTTTCAATGGTTGAATAGTGAGTTATTAGTGAAAATGTATTAGGGTTTCTGCAGACCTAATGGTTGTATATGAAAATTTATAATGACAACAAGAAACAATTAGGAATTTGAGTCATCGTAGTGGCTATGACAAGCCTAGAACATCAAGAAGAGATAGCAATTTGAACAAGTTGATTATCTCGTGTTTTCACGTATCCCAATGCAACAATTTTATTTCTCCAATGAAAATTGAAAATGATTTTTTCTTTAACTATTGGGTTATGGAGTCAAAAAATGAGTTAACTATACTAGTTCCTTGGGGGTGTAAACCCTCTTACTCCCCAAGGCAAGTAAAGCTAACTAGGAAGTGTTAGGAGGGTGTAAACACTTTTACTTTTCCTAGCACTACCTTAAGCAACAATTTATTTCCAAGACAAATATTGATGGGTTTAGTGGGGTTGTATGCACTTTATACTCCCCAAGAAATTTAACTAGTTAACCTTGCAACCAATAAAAAGAGACCATAACAAGATAAAACTCTTCACCTAGAGCAAGAATTAACAAGATAAAATTCCACTTTACCAAGAGTTATTCACCAATATGCAAGAGAAACACTCCACAAGAGGTATCACACCACTTCCTTCCACCAATAGCAAAGAAAACCATAACAAGTGAAAAGGAGAGAGAAAATTCCCAATAAAAGCAAAAATTTCAGCCAAGTACTTCTCACAATGGGACAATTATGTTATGAAATGATATTCAAATGATCTCAATTTATACAAAATTTCTAAAACATAGTTTGTCCACATAAGTTAGGGTAAAACATAAGACAAGGGGTCAAAAGGGGGTGAATCAGTATCAAGTACAATTTAAAACCTTTTTCAACTTATACTTAAACCATTCAATTATATCCAATGAGAAATGAAGAATAGTATAAGAGTTACACCAATACACCACAATACACCATGCACAATATATGAGAAATAATCAATAGTTATTGTTCAAGGGAAGTAATGACTTCCAAAGGTAGCTACAGCTTCCAAATGTAAAGGGAGAGATAAACCTCCAAGAGGAAGATACAATCCCCCAATATCAAGAGAGATTTGAACTCTCCATCCTTGCCCCTTCCTTCCACCCAAGAATATATGAGAGATAATAAAACTTTACATTAAATCATCACCATCAACCAATCATAACATAGAACCTGATAATGCTTCTTGAGACTTCAATTTCTGCAATTCTTCAATTCTTGGAGTACTCTGATCCTATAGATAATATTACTCAATGTATTCTCTGAAACTCCTCCAATTTTCACTCCTTGAATCCTCCCCAAAAAGAGGTTATAGAAAGAATGGTAGACTTTATTCAATTCTGGTCTATTCAGAAGACCCAACTTGTACAGCATGCCCCACACTCAATATTTAACATTCAATTCTAAAACTCACACAAAAGAAACTAAAGTCCATACTCTTTCCAATGGAAGTGGTTTCACTTCATTTTGATTCTGTATGAATAAGTTATGACTTTTTTACCCGGAACACCTGTTTATTGACTAGCTTCAGGACTGGTCACAAACCCTATCTTCCACAGAGTGTATCTCCATAATTATAGTGAATCAAGAGATGAAATTTTTACTATAGTTACCTTGATATTTCTTCTCAATACCATAGCTATTTCACCATATGAATCGTTATAGAAAAAAAGTTATAGTAAAAAAGGTAAGATGACCTGAAAATAACATACCTTAGAACACATCACCAAAAGACTTCATCCTCCCTTGAAATTCGGCCTTCTTTTACTTCTTATTTCCTCTGAAATTAGACTTGTATCAAATGAATGTATAATGATTTTTATTTATACCATTTATGTCACTTCATTTTAACATTAGGGCCGACCTGACACTTTCTTATTTTGTAATTCTTTTCTTTAATTATCTTCAGGGCCTACATGTACTTCCTTCTTCAATTCACTTTGTCATCTTCAAAAATTCATTTCTCCTCAACCATGAGGATCCACGTGANGTGCCACATACCACCAGAAACAACATGATGTATAATATTCATTCATGGGTGTTGTATATGCATGTGCATTGTCCTTCATGTCCAAATACCTTTATCAATATCGCGGTCCAAAACCCATGACTAGAGATGACATCAATGACAACCAATCTTCCAACATATATTACCCCTTTACAAAGAAAAAATGATTTAATTCACACTTTTTTCACATGAAACAAACCCTAAAACATGATGTCACCCCACTAGGGAGACATTTTGACACTTTTCCAAATCATTGGAGAAGAAAGTAGAGGTCGTTGGGGATTCTAGATCCTCCTCTTCATGTGCCAAGGTATATTCCTTCAAACCATGCCTCCTTTGATCAAATCATGCCAAATTTCAATGAGAAACAAACTCCATCACCACCAAACCCTATCCCTAGGTGACGTAAAGCCCCAAAGAGTGACATTTTTCCCCTCCTAGGCAAGTTGTTTGGAATGTGAGGGATAGGAAAGGTCCTCCAAGGTGTCTTATATGCCTCCAAATGAAATTCATCATGATCCAGCATGTGGGCCCTTGGCATCCAAACTGTGGTATTCAGGCCCCATGGAAGTCCAAGCTAGGCTTGTTCCTCCAAAACTGTCAACCAACTGGGTCGTGCAAAGACAAATGCATATGCCCTCCAAGGATATCAATTCAAAGAATCATGATGATTAAATAAAATCAATAAAAGATCCATATAATCATGTACATCCAAACCACCTCATCAAAATAAACTAATGCTCAAAGACCCTATGCAATTTACCAAGTTTGAGTATGGGAGGGTTGACAAAACGACCTATTGGGTGAATCGTTCCTCTAGTTTAGGGGTGTTTACCGAGGGGACCTCCTTATAATTCATGTGAATGATATGTGATGGATGAGGGGAAGAATTTTGGGCATGGGTTTCATGAGATACAAGGGATTGTAGTGTCTCACTTATGGGTGCCTTTGTAGAGGGTGTGTTGCACCTTTGTTTCCAATGCATCATTTTTCCAAACCCATTCATTGTCATTAATTAATTAATATTCCAAAACCTTGGGTAATCCTTATTAGTGAATAGATTATATTGGGGAGAAGTACAACAAGACCACTTTAATCTAGAGGTACACATAGTGCCATATGTAAGAAAATAAAGGGACACCGCATGAGTGTACACACCTCAACAAGTGGGGATATCTATATAATGTTATTTTTCTTTTGCGAGTCTTTGATTTTTTAGGAGAATATTTTCATTTCTCTCAAGATATATTTGGGTGAGCATATAAAAGGTTCATAATTAGGATTTTACCTTTCCCCATCCACAAGCCTCTGGGCCTTCAACCCCTTCTTCCTATGAAGTGGGGGACAACCCCTTCTTAGGTCAGTATACCCGAAAAACCCAAAAGGTGAGGAGATGAGGGGATGAAGTGTGGAATGTGGCAAGTATGTTCGGGAATGACACAATGACTTATTCAAAGGACCTCCCAATATCATACATATCCCTACGGGTGACCCACTTACTAGGGTGCAATGTCAACCACCAATGTGAAACAAGGAAAATAGCATAATTTCCAAGAAAATGTCACATAATCAAAAGCAGTAATAGATGTAACAAAATCAAATGCCTCAAATATTGAAATGACACTCACCATAATACCTGATTTATACGTCATGCAGCAAGACCTAATGTCTTCTGGAGGCCATCTGATGTGGTGGATGTTATCCTTATCAACCTGGAGTTGTGGTGGTGAGGTGGGTATCCATCTGTGCAAGTGGACATTAATGGTCAAGGTGTCTCTTAACACTCGATGTCTGCAACCTAAGGGCCTTGAGACATCAACTCCTTAGTTATCCCAAAAAATGGGGATAACATCTGTCTCCTACTTGGGTGCATGTGCTCGTCGTAGAGTGCATGAGAATCACAACCTCTCCTGGTATACATTTTCCTAGACTAAAACAAAAAACTATAAAATCTAGGGTGGTTCTATCACCCTTCATCCATATATATCAAAATAAAAAAATAAAAACTAATCTAGAAAATAAAATTTTAGCATTTTTTCAAAAAAAATGAAAGTAATCATGAAATCAATATGAAAGTAGAGAAAAATGAAACATGAATTGCATCTAAACTAACATGAGCAATCAAGATGCATATGCAAGGAAAGAAAGATGACCTACCTACTTACCTGGGGCTTGGGGCCTGAAGAAGTTAAGTGATCTATACATAAGGTCAGAGAAGAGATCCATCCACTGGTAATGACATCTTTCTCACATCCAAAGCTGTCAAATAATACTTTTCTTTATCGGACTTCTTCTTTACAATTTAAGGTCCAAGCCATGAGTTGTCATCCTTATGGTCATACTTGGGCTTGCCCTTATTATTGTCCCATGTGAGCACAATAATTCCTTCATTGGAATTGATGTAAGGTATATTCTCAATGTATGGATAAAAAGGAGGTTATGCATTGAATGCCCTTTTGATGGCTTCTTCACATTCTTTATCTTCTTTCTTCAATATTTGGATATCCCCTGACTCTTTCCCCTGGAACTTTTCAAGTTTTTCTTTGTATTCATTTGAACTTGGGAGGATAATATCCATGGATTCCTCTTGCATAAAATGAAATCCATGTGGATTGTACTCAATGGTGTCTGGGACTTCATAAAACTCATCTTCACTTGTGTATTCAGGACCGTTGGGATCGGTCACATGCTTTTCATGTCTCTCTCGATTGTATAATACCTCAAAAGTGCCATCACCCATGGGGATGTGTGCATGGGTTAGGTCCATGCTAAGGAAACTACCAAGGGCAGTAGAACAACTCATTGATAAGAGCATCCCCCAAGCATCTAGGACATCAATCGCCACTATATTCATGAGGAGGTTGATATGTGGAAATCAATCAAAAATACCTCAACATCCTCACATAAACCATAAACCTTGACCCTTTTAGAATCAATGCCACATATGTTTCCATGGCATCGATTTTTCTTCAAACTAAGTTGTTCCATCACCTTTAATGACATGACATTCACAGAGGCCCCAAAATCCAACATACATATGTTCAAGTAGAGGCCATCCATGCCTAATGAAAAATAGAAAGGAGGATTGTTGTCCTTTTTCCGATCGAGATACATAGTGTTCAAAATGATCGAAGGGTCTTCCTTCTCAGTCGATACCTGTAATAACTTCAATACTTCCCTCCTTATAGAAGGGATCTTGCATATATATGTCATCAAGACTATTGTATTCTTCTTTCCAAAAATGGCTGCAACATTTGTATTCAACTGAATCTAATCTGTGGGAGCTGGCTTAAGAATCAATTAATGTACTGGAGGTGGAGGTGGTGGGACCACCTTCTCTACAGAGGGAGGAGGAGTGGTAGGTTGTGATGGAGGTGTTGAAGATTTATTTCTTCTAGTGTAGGTCAAATATTCCCTCTTCTTTATCTCCTTCATATGATTGTTTGTCAACTAATTCAAGGCCTGGTGTCTCCCTTCTATTTCCCCCTACCTTTTGGCTTCATCGATATGTACTGTGTGACTTCTTCCTCTTGGAAATTATAGATCATATCCATGAAATTCAAACTATCGAAAGGATATGCATCTTGTTGGGGACACTCATCTTCCCTGTGAGGCTCTTGGCATGGATAACACCAAGTTGTTTGTTATGTGTCAACCATCCCAAATGGTTTCAAATTATTAGGGGACTTTGCATCTTGTTGAGGCCTTGGTTTCCAACCCATGGAATCTCTTTGTTGTCTGATAAACTGAGGTCTGAAGGCATATTGATTTCTCTCCATAGTAGTTAAACAACCCATGATCTTATTATGTGCTTAGACAAATTGAGTACTCATCTTATCTATCTTTTGAGTCAAGAGGGAAATCAGATTAGGAGAATTGTTGTTGGAAGCCCTAGTATTTACTTATTCCTTGACACGAGGATACTGACAAGGATCTACCTTCGATTCAAGGAGGTTTTCTTCAATCTATGTGTTGTACTCTTTGGCTTGTGCCAAAGAAGAGGGCTTATTGTCCTTCAGAATAAAGAGAAATTGTCCATCAAATCCATTCACATAAAGGAGGTGAACTGCTACAGTTGTAGGATGAAAAGATATCGAAATATGATTGTATAACTTGTCGAATTTGGTGTCAAATTCACTCACTGTCTCATTCTCCTTCTTATTTATCTGATTGAATTGAGCTAAGATAATTCCATTGTATTTATTTGTTGTCAATCTTCTCTTGAATAGCTTGGAAAAATACTCATAAGATGCCAAATGATTATCAGGTAGCCCTCTGAACCACCTCTGGGTATCTTCAGACAAAGATGAGGCTAGTAGTCTCATGGATACATCCTCATGTGCCACTTCCACATTTTCCATGTCTCTGCCTACGACATAAAGGTGATAATATGTAGTGGTGACATTGTTTCCCATAAATTTTGACAACCATTTGTGAGACTCTTTTGGAATTGTGTTGGGGTATCCAGGGATGGTGTCCATGTTAAGGGGTTTGTAAAGGTCTTTTTCCCAAGGGTGAGCCATTGGAGCAAGGGGAAGGGTACCATAGAAAAGGTTTTTCACAACAAGAGACCTGAGGGGAGGCCTTCTTCCATAAAGATTCGAAGGTTTGAACCTCCCTGGGGGAAAAGGCTTTAGGGAAGAAGGGTTCTAGGAAGGTGGAGTCACCAGATGAGCTTCAAGAAGATCTCATCAATAGTGAAAAAGGAACATACTTTAGGTAGAGTCACCAGTAAATCTAGGGAAGAAGCTTTGGGATAGCTTGCCAAAGTTCCATTAGGGCTCAGAAGAGGATTCAAAATCCTCCCTGACAATGGTGAAAAAATGTTACCACACAAATTGTAGGTTGGGAAAATCCTGACTCAACCACCAAATGGCAACAACTAAGAGAACAAATACCCACTATCACATTAGGCACGTATTCCCTTCACTTTAGAGATGATAGAATCAACTCAAGGTGGGAATCTTAGTGACCCTGTTAGGAATCAAATAGAAAGTGAAGAGATGAAGGAGAGTCCCTCTATAGGTTGAGATAAAGGATGTATAAAGTCTTGGTGGTAGCCAATGGTTTCCAAGAGATAAGAACACCTGTAAAGAGTGATGTACTTTATCAAGGCACAAAAACAAGCCAAGTATATGCGTATAATAATGATGTATATCAACAATAAAATGACAATGATAGCTACAAAATAAATTTTCTTAAAGCTTAGTAAAAACCATAAGAGACAAGCTAGAAAGTGATTAGTTTAGCTCAAGAAGATAGCATTAAAATTTAGCAACAATGCAAGGATGTTGTAAACAAGTTTTGAAGAAATAATTATCAGTCTTATGGCTGTAAAAAACAAGTTATTATAGCAAAGAAATCAATCGTCAAAACTTGCCAATAATCCACCAAAAATGTATTAGGGTTTCTGCAGCCCTAATGGATGTAGATGAAAAGTTATAACAACAACAAGAAATACTTAGCAATTTGAGACACCCTAGTGGCTATGAAAAGCCTAGAACATCAAGAAGATATATCAATTTGAACAAGTTGATTAGCTCGTGTTTTCACGTATCCCAATGCAACAATTTTATTTCTCCAATGCAAATTGAAAATGATTAGTGCTTTGACTATTGGGTTATGGAGTCAAATAATGATTTAACTATACTACCTCCTTGGGGGTGTAAACCCTCTTACTCCCTAAGGCAAGTAAAGCTAACTAGGAAGTTCTAGGAGGGTGTAATCCTTTTTACTTCTCCTAACACTACCTTAAGCAACAAATTATTTCCAAGGAAACTATTGATGGACTTAGTGGGGTTGTATGCACTTATACTCCGCAAGAAATCCAACTAGTTAACCTTGCAACCAAGAAAAAGAGACCATAACAAGATAAAAACCTTCACTTAGAGCAAGAATTAACAAGAGAAACTTCCACTTTACCAAGAGTTCTCCACCAATATGTAAGAGAAACATTCCACAAGAGGTAGTGCACCACTTCCTTCCACCAATAACAAAGAAAACCATAACAAGTGCAAAGGAGAGAGAAATTTCCCAAGAATAGTGAAAATTTCATCCAAGTACTTCTCACAATGGGAGAGTTATGTTATGAAATGAGATTCAAATGATCTCTATTTATACAAAATGTCTAAAACATAGTTTTTCCACATAAGTTAGCGTAAAACATAAGACAAGGGGTTAACAACCCTTATCTTACCCCTTTACAAAAAAAATATTATTCAATTCACACTTTTTGCACATGAAAGAAACCCTAAAACATGATGTCACCCCTCTTGGGAGACGTTTTGACACTTTTCCAAGTCGTCGGAGAATAAAGTGGAGGTCATTGGTGATTCTAGAGCCTCCTCTTCATGTGCCTAGGTATCTTCCATCAAACCATACCTCCTCCAGTCAAATCATTCCAAGTGTCAATGAGCAACAAACTCCATCACCACCAAACCCTAGCCCTAAGTGACATCAAGCCCCAAAGAGTGACATTTTTCCCCTCCTAGGCAAGTTGCTTGACATGTGTGGGATATGAAAGGTCCTCCATGGTGTCCTCTAGGCCTCCAAAATAAATTCATTTTGATTCATCATGTGGGCCCTTGGCATCTAACCTATGGGATTCAAGCCCCATTGAATCCCAAGCTAGGCTTGTTCCTCCAAAATTGTCCACCAGTTGGGTCCTGCAATGACAAATGGATACACCCTCCAAGGATATCAAGTCAAAGCATCAAAATGAGTAAATCAAATCAATAAAAGAACCATGTAAGCATGTAAATCCAATCCACCTCATCAAAATAAACTAATTCTCAAAGACCCTATGCAATTTACCAAGTTTGAGTATGGGAGGGTTGACAAAACGACCTATTGGGTGAATTGTTCCTCAAGTTTAGGGGTGTTTCTTGAGGGGATATCCTTCTAAGTCATGTGAATGATGTGTGATGGATGAGGGGAATAATTTTTGGCATGGGGTTCATGAGATACAAGGGATTGCAATGTCTCACTTATGGGTGCCTTTGTAGCGGGTGTGTTGCACCTTCATTTTCAATGCATCCTTTTTCCAAACCCTTTCATTGCCATTAATTAATTAATATTCCAAAACCTTGGGTACTCCCTATTTGTGAATTGATTAGCTTGGGGGGCAGTATGACTAGGCCACTTGAAGCTAGAGGTACACATAGTGACATATGGAAGGAAATAAAGGGACACTACATGAGTGTACACACCTTAACGAGTGGGAACATCTATATAATGTTATTTTTCTTTTGCAGGTATTTGATTTTGAAGGAGAAGATTTTCATTGCTCTCAAGACCTCTTTGGGTGAGCATCTGGAGGGTTAATATTTAGGATTTTATCTTTTTCCAACTACAATCTTTTGGGCCTTCAACCCCTTCTTCCCATGAAGTGAGGAACAACCCCTTCTTGGGTTAGTATACCCGAAAAACCCAAAAGGTGAGGAGATGAGGGGATGAAGTGTGAAAAGTGTCTATTATGGTCAGGAATGGCATGATGAATTGTCCAAAGGACCTCCCAGTAGCATACCTATCATTAAGGGTGACCCACTTACTAGGTCACAATGTCAACCACCAAGGTGAAACAGGGAAAAGAGTATAATGTCCAAGCAAATGTCACATGATCAAAAGAAGTAATAGATGTAACAAACTCAAATGCCTAAAATATTGAAATGACACTCACCATAATACCTAACTTTTGCCTCATGGAGAAAGACCCAATGTCTTTCGGAGGTCAACTAATGTGGTGGATGTTGTCATGATCAACCTGGAGCTGTGGTGGTGAGGTGGGTCTCCATATGTGAAAGTGGACATTGATGGTCAAGTTGTCTCTCGGTACTCGATGTATGCAACCTGAGGGCCTCGAGACATCATCTCCTTAGTTATCCCACAAAATGGGGATAACACTCCCCACTAGATTCATGATGGTAAATATTATCATGCACAACAGGCGATCTAGGATGTATTAAATAGGAATTTTCCCACTACTATTTTAGACACCTTACCTGTAGTACTGAGAAACGTATGCATCAGTTGACATCTCAGTGCCCTGATGTTCGACTAGGATAATAGGTTCCCCCCACTCGGAGATCCCTGTCGAGAAGTAAATGTCCTCCATCTCTATGTCAAGTGTATGGGGACCTACATGAAAAAGTTGTTCATTTTCATCCCACATGTTGATCAAATGCTCCAAGAGAAGGGCATGCTTCTTCATGCTTTGAGTTTTGAAGAACTTGAGTAAACCATAGTTTCTTAATGTTTCCATCGTTTTTGGGTCATGAACAATAGCCATGTCTTTGATCTTGTGTTCCCTCTCTTTCAAATCGATCATTTTGTTCAAATACTTCTTGCACGTGACAAGAAGAACCATTAGACAAAGTTTGAGCTTCATTCAAGTTTTTATTATTATTATCAAATATTGCAAAAAAAATCCAAGGGAAAGCACCTATCACACCCCTAGAGTGAGGTACATGGTTATATTCTCTCCCCAAGAGACATAGACAATGTGATAGACCATGGAGCATCACTCCTTTCGATGTGTCTAGGGACCGATAGTCCTTGGAGGTGCCCGAAAGGACCTAAAAGAGCTCAAATATTCTAAAAAATTAAATGAAATGTCTTAAAAACACATTAAATTGAAAGAGTATGAGGAGACCAAACTTCTTCAGATGTCTCATCAAACGGTCTCCCGTACCTTCTGCAATCAATGCTCCAAGATTTTCCCTAAAAGAGGGAAATTTTCAACAATGTAAGAAAAGAGGTAAAATGAACTAGGTATTTTCACCAATTATGTTTTAATCCATTTAAAACTAGTTCTTATGTCTTGTTCACATTGTCTTGTCCCTTCTATTCAAGTTATTTCTTTGAGTATGAGATCTATTTAATGTTATTCATGGTGATTTATGACCTAGTTTCGTTGAGTCACCTTCTACTTGTGTAGGGATTTAAGAGGCAAAATCTTTTCTTTTCGATGGCCTTGATCATGCGAGCATACTTCGTCATTCTTAGATCTCAGTAAACCAAGATGATTTAATTTTTTAGTGGTAGTTTACCCCTTTTTGGGCCTCGTAAGACTAACTATGGAAAAATAATACTCTAGTCAATGTTAAATAGAAGAATTCTCCCTTGTATTGTTTTACACTTTTTCGGGCTTATGGGACTAAATTTATGGAAAAGATCACCCTTAGAGTCTTCTTTAAGATCTTTTCAAACTCTTTAAGAAGGTAAACTATACCTTCTTTGGGCTCATAAAAATATACATTGAAGGATCCATATGGGATTGAACCCCTCCTTCTTCAGGTTCGTTAAACATGTGAGGAGGGACTCATCAAAGATGAGCTATACCGAGCATTTGTTATCCTCATCAAGCTACTTAAAAAACAAAGAGGTACTCATCATTTGTGGGGGAGGAGGGAATTTGAGAGAAACAGGTCAAGTTTTGGAAAGCATTTTGGTAGTCATTTGTTGTCACCCTTGAACATGGCACTTGTTTGCATCTTGTCTTACAGTTGGGTAATCCACTTGTCTCTAAGTCATACCAATCCCATGAGTCATCATGCTCCTTCGGCTCACCCAAAGAGTGCCCCAATATTCATTGCACTATGTTTTGGTCTATCTCTCAATCGAGTCAATGCTTCCAATTCTTTTTTCATTCCTCACAATGTTCAAGGGAAGTTTTAACCAAAAATAACCATTATGCAATACTACCAATGTTCATCCTAGTTTCAATTTGTGCTCAATTAATCCATTATCTTACATCACTTTCCTGCATCAGTTTTGTGTCGATAATGAGGGAAACATCATGGCCCTCCTTCAACGAGTCTATTCCTGTCGAATTCAACACATTATTCAGAAATTATACATAGAAACCAGTTAGTACCTTGGCACCTACATGCCTCAATGGAAAGCCTCCTCACTTTCGCCAATAGGTTTACATCATTGACCTCGAATCAAATGGTTCCACGAATGTTCGACTTCATCTCATTTATTCATAGTTGTTGGAATGTATTGGGGTACCTTGGGATTCATTGTCATCAATGGTGATTTCCCTTTTACTTGTTAACGATATACATCAATGACTAGTAATCAATTGGTTTCTACCATGTTCGACATCAACACATCTATTCACATGGCTAGAATCATACTATTTCAAGATAGGGACGAAGACCCTGGGAAATCCTCAGGCACCCAGGTTGTGATGGAAACTATTTGAGTACTTAGAATATTCAAGTATAGTCATCATGATGGAAATATTACTGATATATATATACTGTCACATAGATCCACTTTGTATTGGTCCGTGGATATGTTTTTTCATATCATAGCTCCACTTTGTATTCTTTCATGGCTACGACCTAATTAAGTCATGGAGATATGGATCCAAATTGTATATTTAGTGGTCATATCCTTAGTCAGTATTTTTATCGATCCAAAATGTATTAGTTGATGACCATGTTTTGAGTCAGCTTATTCCGAGCATGGGTATGCCTACATCGGGGATGATACATATATACTGATTAATGTTTGTTTGCAACTTTCTCTCGACTCTCCTATTCCAATACCCTCTCATACATATTTTTGTAAAGTGTTTCGACCAACATCTTTTCTTCTGAATTCACACTTTAGGGGGCATCTGTTACACACCAAAATGTCGCACTTAAGTGTCACAAGTGTCGTACTACCAAATGTCACACTTTATTCACCATGAAAAAATGCATGCCATAATTCCTAGACAAGTTGGAAGGGAAACCTATCATTGGGAGGTCGAAATACAATATTTTTCCTTGAGTTATTGACCTTTTTTTAGCTTCATCACTACATTACCCATGTCCAAGGGGAGATTAACCCCTATAATCGCTCCTTGCTCAGTTATAAAGGAGAAACACTATCGATCTATGCCCAGTTATAGGGGAGCGATGAAGTGGTTACAATTAAGATTCCTTGTTTTTGGGATAAGATCTGGGAAGATCTAAGTTGGTTTGGGCCAAGAATTCGAGTCATATATCTTTGCTCCATCCTAGGAAAATTCAGTGGTCATTTGATTAGCCAAATCCAAACTTCATGAGCTAAATCCTCACTTGATATAACCATATTCCCAAAATAACTCATGGTTCTTATTCCCTCATAGCCTATATAATGAAGGCCATACTTGAGTGAAAGGGGGGAGAATTAAGAGTGTCATACTTATGATTGTGTGAGATCCAAAGGGTTGGATAGGAGAGCTTGGAGAAATTGTTGCAACGTCAAACTTGAGATTGAAATTGCTTCCATTTTTTTGGCTTTCCATTAATACACAACTTGGCCTATTCCTCTCATGTATATGTGTTCAAGTGTATGCATGTCTATTGTTGTAAATTCTTCATAGATATATCTATTTTCACTTAAAAATATAGTTTTGAAGAAGGAGGTTCCTCTTTTTTCTTTGCAGATATTTTCTTGCACCTAGGAGTTGGACATCAAGGTCAAAGGTTGGAGTAGTGAGGACAATCGTTTTAAGAAGGTAAGACATCCATATCTTCCTTCTCATTATAATCATTGAAATAGGTCTAAGAGGAAAGTAGTTCACCATTTATTTTGTTCTGTCTTCATCCAAGGGGGGTTTCACCTGTCCGCAGGGGGGGATTTACTATAACACTGATGAAGTGGGTATGTTGATATTAGAAATAGAGGTTATCATGGGGGTGAATGTGAACAAGTTGTGCAACAATACACTCTTTTCAAATATCAAATGGAATGACATTATAGCAATAGAAATTGTTTGGGATCCTAAATCATTAATGTAAAAACACTCTTCTAATTTGTATATGCAATAAGGAACACACCCTTTTTGGTAGCCATCAAGTAAAGGAAAAAAATTACATATTCTCTTTTCATTCTTTAGACATAGTAATGACTCTAGTATAATTGGTCATAATATTAATTTTTGTAAATAAAGTGGTTTAGTGATCCAGGTGGCCACCTAGGGCCATATCATAAATTGTCCTAATAATGTTAGTTTCTAGGTCATGATTTTTTGGTGCATTTTTCGGGGCCTTCCCATGCATTTTCAACACCATGCCTAACATCAGGGTTCCCAACTTAGACTACTAATTTTCTTTCAAATGAGCTAAAGAAGACCCAAAATGAAGCATCAATCAAAAAGTTATGATCTCGACAAGGATTCTTCTTCTTCTTCTTTAAATTTTTAAAACACTTCAAATTCATCAAGGGTAGTGTTCCCATTAAGCCCTAATGTCACAATCCTAGACTTTGTGTTCTGATTGAGCATCCCACACCATTCAATAATCCTAGCCATGACCCATCATGTAGCATCAATGTGACCTTGCTAGTTGTGCATGGCCATCAACCGCTTGTATCATTCGAACTATGCCCAACCAACATGTTTTGACCGAACCCAAGCTATGAAACTTAGAGTTAGTGGAAATTCAAGTGCTCATTTTCACTATAGTTGATGCTACACCATCACCACCCAACCATAGGCAATGTTACAACATTTCCTCCCCAGCCAACTATGCTTGAATAATCATTTTCCCATTGCAAGACTATGTTATCACCCATCTAGGCAAAGTTAATAGTCCCTAAATATCATGTCCCCCCTTCACCAAGCATTTACATACCTTCAATACACTCATCAACATTATTGGCCTAACACAAATAACACACAATCCATTGCATTGTTAACTCATGCCATCCTCCACCGAAGCCTACTATGTAGTACCTCATTAGTCACTTTCCCTTACTTAGTTAGGCATCCTTGGTCCTCCTATCAAATGTGATAATACACTATCCTAACTATCCCGTGGAATTCACCCACAAATTAGTCACTAAGGTAACCAAAGCATATAGAATCATTTTGCACCCTTAGACAAGTTTTCTCAATGCATCATCCATCGTGTGACGATCATTCATGTCACTGTCGCTAGCACCTAAAGTAGGGTAGGTATTTTAGCTCAAGTCAAAATACATTACATTCAACGCCACTTGAATTTTTGACATCCTCATCAACATGGTTCCATCAAATCCCCCGATGCAAGGGGTGTTGGAGAAGAGACACTTATTTCCACATAAGAACATGGCTTTGATACTATTTGTCATGAGCCTAGAATTTTTGTTTTTCCTTAGTGTCCCATACCACTCAAGAATGTTAATAACCATATGACACTGATGTAATCTTACGAGTTGGGCATGACCATAAACTTCTTGTATCACCTAGACTGCACCTAACTAGCATGTTTTAACCCAACCCAACCCAACACCTTAGAGCGAGTGGAAATTGAAGTGTTCATTTTTACCATAGTTGATGATATACCATCACTACCCAACCATAGTCAATGACACACCATTGCGTCCCCCAAGCTATCTAGGCTCAAACAATAATCTACCCAATGTAAGACCATGCTATCATCCATCTAGGACAACTTAATAGTCCCTAAAGATCATGTCATTACTTCACCAATCATTCACATACCTTCAATACACTCATCAACATTATTTGCATAACACATATAACACACAATCCATCTCATTTTTAAATCATTCCATTCTTTATTGAAGCTTTCTATACAACGCCTCATCAATTGGCCACCCTTAATTGAATAGACATCCTTATTCCTCCTAGCTAATGTGATGATACACCATTCTAACATCCTGGAACATTCACCTACGATTTGATCATCGAGGAAACCAATGCAATAGACTCACCATGCACCCTTAGACAAGTTTCATGTTAACCCTTAGATATTGAGTTATTATATTTCTATCCTTATATTAGTGTTGTTATTATTGGTTAGCTATACCCTTTAATTGTAATTGTACCATTTTTCTCATATAGATACCAAGGAGACCTAGTTTTATTGAGCATCTCATCTTGTAAATTTATTATATTGTAAAAGGAGGTTGCCCCCTCGAAGAGGCTTCTCATTCATTCTTCTCTCATTCTCAAGGTGTGGAGTTACATATATTTATCCTTTATGCTATTTGGTTTCAAAGCATACAATCCTTAGGTTTGTCTCCTTCAAAGGACTCGTCTTGGTATTTTCACTACAATTTTTTTTTTTTTTAAGGATAATTTCAAACCATAAAATTTTTGGGAGCTTGAGGAGAGACATCGAGGTAGGTGTGGTAAAAATTTCAAGTTTTGCTTTGGTACACTTTTGGAGATATTTCTTATGGAAATTAGAGTTTTTCACTAGTCCTGAAATTAGTCTCAAATGTATCATCTTAGCATTTTCGCTATAATTTTTTTTCTGGTATGTTTCAAATGGTTTTTTTTTTAGGATATTGTTATCACATAATATAGCACTTGTGCAAAACCTTCTCAAGATGCTAAATTTTTGTAATAATTGGAAGTAATTTCCACTGTCACCTAGGAAATTACTTCCCTCGTTTTAGTGATGGATAAGGATCCAACACAAGGGAGGCTTCCCTTGTGACCTCAAGGGATCCTATAGCAAGATAAAGGTAATTCTATGCCCCCCTATCTTGGTCACTCAATGAGATAGGATATTTCTAATAATAGGGCAAGATAGAAGAGATTTTAAACAAGGTATTTGATTGTAGTGCGTGTGTGAAGTGACCCAATGTATTTAATGACAAATAGCAATTCCAAGGAGTGAATAACAAGTCCCATAGCACTAGCTATCAATAGGAAATACATTGGGTCACCATTGTGTCATGCTCATGTTCAAGGGATGTCTTTAATATTGTGTCAACCATTCCTCCAATTTCTTGACCATCCATGTCAACCTTTCTTGTTGTCGAGTTTCTTTGTTTCATCATCATAACCAATGTTTTACTCCTACTATTATAAGGATAAATCTGTGAGTGCAGAAACAAACCGATCTCCCTAGATCCACCTGGATCTAGAACAAAACAGGATAGAATAATACACTTTCCCTAGATCTAGACTATTGAATGAACTGAGAGATGAGGATCATGGACATACCTTATGAATGCTTTCCTTAAATATCTGTTGTTCCAAGCTTTGCTCCAATGCTCTCGTCCTCAGATCACAACAGAACGAACCAATTGAAGTAAAGGCAGATTAATATATTCAATAACTAGTCTATACATATGATCAAGGATTTATGTAATAAAGTGACATCATCTTTATGGGAAAGGGACATATTGTTGTATTGGATTAATTGAAAGTGAAACTTACAACCCGAGCCTTGATGTCATAGGTCTCCTTTCGATGGCTCCTAGCTCTGACACACACACTTTCTCATGCATGAAGAAAATCAACCACTTGTGATGACCTTGATGTTGTCTCTAGCTGTTGTAGCATCAGTCCTCCATACAGTCTTGCACTAATTCTCTAATCAAACTCTTGCTAACTTTCTACTTGCTTAACTTCTCTTAACCCTTTCCATGAGCAATTTTCTCAATATATAGGAGAAGATAGATTAGTTACTTGGATAGGGAATGATCCCAAGATATCTGGGATGCCAGCACCTGAATAACCATTCAAAAGCCAACTTATCCTTCTAGAAGATTCCCTTCTAGAAGGTTCAAGATTTTTATATTTTTCCCCTTTAAGAGCATGTTCGCACCCTAACAATGAGTACAGTGCAAGAAGTTCGCACCCCAGCTTAAGGTGGCCTGCGAGAATCAGGTATTCTCGTAGGTGAATATATAAGTAGTCTGCGAACATTCTTCAAAAGTGTGAGTTCTGGAAGAAGACATCTGTAACTTTTCTCAGGAAAGTGTTATTAGGAAAGAGTTTGATTTTCCATCATCATGACATCATCACAATGACCAAATTTGTGGATAATAGAATGCCCCCCAAAGTTTGAGAGCGGAACCAGTGATAGTCGATAGACTTTGTAAGCTGCATGTGTGTGTCAAGAACCAAAAGCACATCTAATCAGAGACCTGCAAACATCCAAGCATCATCAAAATATCATGTATATCAATTCCGAGGTAGGCATTCCCATACTCAGATCATAGACTGATGACATCATAAACCAAAGTCATGGCCACCAATCATACACTGTGGATCCATGCCGTCACTATATAGCACAACCACCTGAATACACTGTGGATCTGTGCGACAAATTTTCAGTCAAGACGACATAGCCACGAAACATACACAGTGGATCTATGTGTCACAAA
>ML779188.1:1036307-1057593 GCA_009831015.1 Picea engelmannii | reverse complement strand
CCCCCCCCCCCCAATACCTACAATACATTGACCCTGCTTTTCACCATTTTAAAACCCCATTTATGAATGAACATTATAAGATATCAATCAACAAGGTGAAGTCCCCATGCATGTACTATGTACCCACTATGTACCTTATAAACCATTTTCATTATTAGTGCATTGTCTCATGTTTGTTAATGGTATACATCAATGATTGGTAATCAGATAGTTTCTCCCATGCTTGACATCATATTATTTATTCACATGTTGTAGATTTGTACATTCGACGACTTTGGAATGAATATGTTGGGCTATAATAACATCTCATTTTTATTTTGTTTCACGGGTTGCACATACAGTACCACTTGCCTATATGACATAAATACCTTTAGGAGAACCAATTTCGTACTTCATTTAGTTCTAGTTCTTCTCTTGATGTACATTAAGACATAGATCCATTTTGTATTTTCTCATGACTATGATTTATGTTTGACAGGGATACATTGTGTATATTTTTCATGGTTGTGATTTTGCATTCTATATACTTCATGGATCCATATTGTACTTGATTTGGTGACTATGCTTGTTTTACATCTAAGCATAGGTATGTCTACCTCAGGGAACAATGTAATTTGATACTTTTGGTTTTTTTGCTGGTACATTTTTTATCGTGAGTTCATTGGACTCCACCTAGTTCCCCTTATCAGTTTCCTCTACAATATTATAATGTATTTTAGCCATCAAATTCTCTTCTAACTTCATGCATCAGGGGGCATCTGTTATAGAATTACTTGGTCCTCACAAACCATTTTATGCCTTGTTGACCATCACATTATCCTTTGCATGTATTTTCTCCACAAAAAACATACATTACATTGATTTTTAATCATGACATACATTTTTTCCTCAAGAAAGAAGTGTATATATGCACTTTTCCTTCATGCAATGTGCATATGCATTCCAAAAATTGCAAAAAAATAAAATAATAATTGTGCATTGATTGTGCACACATGAGTGGGATTTATGGGTTCTGTACAACTCTAATTTTCGTTGACAATGAACTCGACTGACTTTTGAGAGTATAAATTGGGTTCAATTGTTGGAGAAAGGGCATTGACTATCATAGTACCCTTAATTTGAAGAATTGTATTAAGAATTTAGCCTTGGATTTTATGGCCATTCCTTTCTGTAGAAACCCGTGTTTCTGAAGTTGACTCTCTTGCTCAAAGTTGGGATCTAAGCCCTAATTTATTTTCCCATCCACATATAGTGAGGAGTTTGAAGTGGAGTTGAAGTCTATAAGTGGTCTAGGCAAGGAGGAACCCAAGATTTAGTAATGAAGGTGTTGGAAATGGATCAACTATTTTTTTGTAACTATTGTTTCACATTCAACGAATATACTAAGATCTCTCTTCCCCCCCTCCCCCCCACCCGCAAAAAAAATTATGTTGCAATGCATTCTATTATTGATTACATGATTTGGAGGAGGAATTAGTCACCTAATATTAATAAAGATTAGTTTGTTACACGTTTTCTTGTTTTATTACCATTGATACTTTATGTTTTAAATGGTTTGAGGAAGGTGGTGCATTGCTCATGTGCAAATCTTTGGAGAAGTTTTGAGCATCTAGGACTTTATCTAGACATATTGCAAGATTCAACAAAGGGACCAACTAGCCGATCAAAGGTATTTTTCCTCATCTATTTATTGTATCTTTGGTATAATAATTGAATATGGAAAGTTGCATAGATCTGTCTTATGCCCGCTCTGCCATTGATTTAACTCTATTTAGAGGGGGATTTTTCACTATCACAATAAATTTACAAAAATTAAAGGAGTAACTAATCTCAAAGAAAATGATGAAGGTGTTGAAGTATCCATCAACTTTGAAACAATGAGAAATTTAAATCCAAGACTCATGAAGATAAGAATTAAGGTGTCCCTAATGGGACCCAATGATCACCCAAGTTCCTTCATGTAGCTCCAGGCCCTCCTTAGACAAACTATCAGCTTCAATGTTTTTGTTTATGTATACATGTGCAAAATAAATGTGAGAAAAAGTAGATTGTATATTCTTGATATCTCGAAATATTGGTTGAAGCATAAAATTCCTTAGAACAAAGTCCCCTTTCATCCTTTATATCACTAAGAGTTCACCCATGATTTGGATTCGAGAGATCCCTTTTTATAGAGAAAGAATTAGAACCAGCTTGAGAGTCAAGAGTTTATTGTAGTTGTTTGAAGCATGACCAATATTTTCTTTGAATAGCTATGTTGTAACTTGATATGATTTATGATTACTTAGAAACCATGACAAGACATATTTAAACTAACTTTAGGCCACAAGTTGACTCTTGGAATAGAGAGGGCTCTCTCATATGATTTAAGAATGCTCGCTTCCCACTGTCACTAATCAACAATTCTGACATTAAGTACAGGATGTCAGATTTAAATAATAAAAAACAAGATAAACAAAGTGGGAGATAAGATGACAACTAACTGGAAATAATAACAATAGAACTCTAAATCAAAGGCCTTTTCATTAGGCATGGAGTCTCATTGGCCTGAGCATATAAGTTGCAATTGATAGGTAGAGGAATAATAAGAAGACGTTTAAATCTCGAACATAATAGAGGGAAAAAAACAATCTCTATTAATCTGAGATGAAAAAGGTGAATTGGGAATAAGATTATGAATCTAGTATGTAAAATGAACATTAAAATCTAGGCATTTTAAATCATGAATCCAGAAACGAAATGTTCAAAAATGCAATTTGCTAACAGCGTTTAAAAACATAACATAATGGGAGAAGGTCATTACCAATGGAATATTTTCACCATCAAGCAATACATTCATTTGACACTAGGGAAAACCAAATAGTTATTGTTGTAAATCAAATTACACTGGAACAAGAACATGTTTGATTAAGTCAAGAAACTCAATACACTAAACATAAGGAAAAAAAAGCTCAGAAAAAATAAGGCATGAATCCTTAAGAAAGATCTCTTACTCAAATATTTACAAAAGATTGGCCCCTTGGCCTCATTCTTCAAGAAAAATACAGTCTTTGTTCTGCCAAGAATTTCCTAATCTACCCCCTTTTTTGAAGTCTTAGCTGCTTCTTTTATAATCTTTATATGATGAATGATTTCCTTCTATCGTAGGATTAGTTGCTCAACTACTGCCTTGAAATCTGGAACAAATTGTTTAGAATAGAATTATTGCTAAGAGTAATATGGGGCTCTCGATGCCTCCAGTTAATGTGTTGTTTAATTTTCCTAAAATGAGGATTTTTTTCACTATACATCATTTTTCAATATCCACTCGTTTCCTTTATGCTCATCAAATGCATTCAAACTAGATCTAACTGCTGAAAATATATTGATGACAAGACTATTGGAGAAATATTTGTTGTTTCACAACTGTCCCATAATAGTAACAATCTGCCAGATGTATATTTTCCTTTGCTGGAGCAAAATTATTCTATGTGGATGGCAAATTTTAATAATTTTATTTATTTTTATTTCTTAAAACTTTTATGTTTTATTTAAAATGCACACTTAATATTATTTAAAATTGTGTTATTATTGTTTATTACCATTTAACTTTTATTTACGTATTATAAACCACCCAACATCAAAAAATTAAAAATATTAATAAAATCCTATGCCTTATTTTATGAGCTTGTTTTAAAGATTTCACGAATAATATTAAAAAAAAAATTGGGAGTAAACTTAGGTGAAATTTAACAGAATGGGGGGGAGGTGCAAAGCTAAACTGTCGGTTTTACCTTTACTACTATGGCAAGCTCTCATGTTTTTTCTCAAGTAAGCTTATTCCCACCATTTTTTATGGAAAGAATATTCCATGCATATGAAAACAAAATAAATTTATTAAACCTCGTGCCCTTATTATAAACCATTACGGGGTCATATAGTTGTTTTGACTCTTGGGTATGGGGGACTCGTAATTCATGAGAACTTGCCACAGTAGCAAAGGTAAAACCAATGGTTTAGCCCCCCCTCCTTCTGTTAAATGTTGCCTAAGTTTACCGTAGAGATCTGTATTGGTGAAATGGAAAAGCCATACGCCTACCATTTACGGATCATAAGGTATCAAAGTAGGTTCATCAGAGACCTTGAAGCAGTTGCCATGGGAAAAACCTTGAAGAGGGAGAAGCTGGTACAGTTGAGAGACTTCAACAGGAAGATGCAAGGGGGAAGTTGGTATTGGAGGCAAGAAAGTGGATGAGCTAGAAAAAGAGTTTTCCAAACACCACGACTCCTTCAACACCATGAGGGAAGAATTAGACAGGAGTAGATTCCAACTTTTTCAATTCGAGGAGAAATTCAAGTAGTTGGATAATTGGAAAGAGGAGAGGTTCACCGAAGTGACTGCTCAACGAAGGAAGTGATTTCTCAGTGAAGGAAGATGCCTTGGAGAAGCTACATGCATATGTCTAAGAGACTAAGAAATTTCCTTTTGTTGCCACTACGGAAGCCAACACCCTGATGGAGTCAAACATGGTAAACTCACCTTCCAAGATCCTTCCTAGAGAGACCTTCAATGACTTTGAAAATCACACTAGAGGCATTGGTTCCAAACTCATGAGGAAAATGAGATATGACAACCAAGGGCTAGGAAAGGAAAGGGAAAGGGATTGTGACCCCCATTGTAGCTCAACAAAGGCCCAAGCATGAAGGCCTAGGATTCGGTGGATAAGAAGCTAGCACAAGTTCATTTCAAACTACCTTTTTCAAGGCAAGAGGAACCAAAAAAGTAGTCTTTCCCATGGAGGAAAAGGTAGTTGGAAAAGGAGTGTGCAACATTAAGCCACTCAAATATGCTTGGAGAAGCTTGGAAGAGGGAAATAAATAGATGATCCTGCCATCCAAAGCCACTCCAACTCTTGGGGGACCAAGCAAAAAAGTTGGAAAGCATCATCACAAACCAAAAAGGCATGGCATGGTATATTTGATTTGTTTTTGTTGTAAGAAAAGGGGTCATAAGGCTGGCTATTATTGGCACTATAGAATTCCAAGAAACCCATGTAGGAACTATTGTCAGTGTTGTAGATTGACTAAAAATTGGGAGGCCAAATGTTGGAGGCTTCGCCCAAAACTCCATCCTAAGAATTGAACAACCAAGAAGAAAGTCTGAAGAGTCAAGGTCAATGGGAAAGAAAAGATGCTTGCACTTGCATCCCAAGGAGCAATGGTTGTCCAAGGACCTATTGCAGCAATGACTGTCATCTTTAACCATGAGATGGGTTGTGGCTTTATGCCAAAGACAACCCTTATTCAACCCCTATCTTTTATTTTGCAATAGAGGCTACGCCCTCTCTTGGAGATTTACAAGAGGATGATTGAAGGCAAAGAAGAAGAAGATTGAAGGGAGTTGAAGATTTTAGGGACCAAAATCTTACAAATGGGGAGGTGTGATATGAATTAGATCCTTGTCAAAATATCTTTGTAATAAACATTTTATTTTTTTATGGCAAAGTTGAGAAAATGTCCAATATTTCCTTGGAAGTTGAATCAACCCATTATGATGGTTTTCCTTCCAAGGAAACCCATTAAGAATGAAGGTTGTGATGAAAAAGGGAATTCAATGGAAGACAAGAGAGCAGAGACGAAGATGAAATGAATAAGGGAAATTGCAGAGAGGAGAGCTCTAAGAGGTAGTTAGCTCAAAGATCATATGACAAGGGAGAAATTGTGCCTAGCCACACGTGAGAAAAGATTGTTGTTAAGTTCAATTCACATGCAAGTTTGTGTCTACTAGTGAATAACAATACATAAGGTTTTCTATGCATAACTCGCCCCTTTTTTTTGTAATCAATTCCTCTTAATGAAAATCCTCTAGAACTTGGTTTTCTTCCCAATTGGATTCCAAGAACATCTCAATGTCTCTATTTGTTATTATGGTTTGAGTAATTACTTGAGAATTGGAATAATTGGTCATTGGTAGGTATATAATGTGCACACTTAGTCTAGTGTAATTAAAGGAAAGGCACAATAATATTGAATCGTTGGTTGACCTTACAACCAAATTTCCATTACTTTGTTTGTCGGTATGCATGTTCTATTGCATAAACCATTTGTTACAACTACTTACCTGTATACCCTACTCATTAGCGACTTTGGCTGTGAAAATAATGGATTGCATCAATCCTCTTTAAGTGAACGTTGTGTGAACCTCAACACTTCTCAATCACTTAATTGCATTCCACACTTGGAACTAATCACATAAGAGATTTTTTATATATATGGTGTTGTATTAGGTATTGTATTTTACCCACAACCCGATCATACTTGTCTCTAATTGATGGATTTAATAAAAGGTATACTACAACCCCAACCTATAGCGTACCCTTTATTCAACGTTGTTAATCTACATCGGTTTCCATAAATGAATCCTTGCTATCAAATCTGAATCATTTGGGGAAAAATCAAGTTGGTTGGGTGCTTTATTGTTCACCTAATGTCAATCCAATCCCTTCGAGTCACTTACAACCTCACGTTTTTACTCCTTGTTGGAATCCTTGGTATATGGATTTAATTGTGAGCATGCAACTACCTCATTCCAATGAGATTGATTTTTTTTTTTAATTTTCCAGATTGTTTGTCAATTCAAACCTTACCTAATAAGGTAAGGGTTGACTTTGTCAATCAATACCAAGTCAATAAGTATGGAATTTCAAATCCAACTCTTTGAAGGATTGATCCTTCTCCCATTGCTTTAAAGTATCATTGTTCAAGGACGACCTTACCCAATAAAAGAAGGGTTGACCATTTCATAAAAAACAATTTAATAAGTAAGGCCTTTTAGGAGCAATTCCTCTCATTTGAAAGATTGAATTTTCAGGGAAAACCTTAATTGGTAAGGTAAGGATAGAAATTTCAATCAAATTCAAGTAAATAAGAAAGCCCTTTTGGGAACAATTATTCAATGAATTGACCTTTTACTCTGGACCTTAACCAGTCAGGTAGGGGTTGATCTTTTAGTTAGTAATGATATAATAAGTAAGGCTTTTTTAGCATTTCACAAAGAATTTTTAAAGGTATACCTTTTAGTTTGGACCAACCCTTGCAAGAAAGGGTTGACCAAGACCTTAGGAATGTGTAAATTTTAATCTCAACTTTTCCAAAAGCAGGATACTTATCCTAGAACTACTCAATGCCAAACAAGTGTGTACCCTCTGCTAAAGACATACAAATGCATTGGACCTTACCCAATAAGGTAATGGTTAATCTTTCAATCATGTAGATCCAATAAGTAAGGCCCTTCAAGGATTTCACATGCAATATATTTAAGGTTGACCTTTTAGCTTGGACTAGTCCTGCAACTGAGTGTTGACCAAGACCTTTGCAGTTTGTGGCTTCTAATTTGAACTTTCTCAAAAGTATGACACTTATCCTAAAACTGTTCAATTCCAAACAAGTTTTTTCCCTCTTTTCAAAACATACATGTGCCAAACTAGTGCTTGTTGTCTCTTCAAGACATACAAAGGTGGATTAGTGGAATTTAACCATAGTGGATAGGTGATATTCAAGGATGTATTGGGTCACTAGGACAATGAATTGTTATACCCTCTTAAGTGGTTGGAGAGAGTGAATACATATTAAGTGTCCAAAGTCTTAAAAAAAATTGTACAAAAAACCAAAGTCATTATTGTTGTATTTCTATAGAAAGTATACCAACATCACATAAAATATAAAAACAATTTTCTTCTGTTATTGTGACTCCGAGGAATCAAGAAATAATCTCCTTCATAGACTCCTTACCTAGAGGAGCTCCACCATGTTGAGGAAAAGATATGAAATGATCTTACTCAAGCATTTTCAGATCTTACTTGGCTAAAGCAAGATAGACGTGAATATCACCCTATGTTTATAGCCATCAAATTTTGTTTCCTAATCAACAAGTATTGGTTACAAGGGTTTAGGCTGATTTTATTATAAATAAAAGATTGTTGAAAAATTCAATATTTATGTAATTTTCTGAATATAAAAGATGCAAAAATAAATATAGAGACATAAGTAAAAATACCAAGTCAATAATCAACACATATGAGACGTAAAGCAATCGCTTATTTCATTCCAATTTATCAAAATAATCGCTCTCTTTACAAAATTCCCTGAGGAAGTTTGGACCAAGGTCAAACTTAGATGTCCCCGATGAAAACCATACAAAAGGACTTCTGACGGAAAGTAAAAAACTGAACTTTAAAATATGGATCAACTTGCCACAGATTGCTTCCCACTAGACTCTGCACAATATCCTTTATCGGTCATGAAATTTAATTCACAAACAGACAAGTCTACACAGACTATCAAAGACAAATCAACACCTTTGAAAAACAAGTGTCTGAATTATGTAATTCATCCTTGAATCTTGTTGTCTACAATAGGACCCTGCTATCATAACAGATAATTAGGCTTTCAATGAATTAAAGAATGAATGAAAACTGAATTATCTCAATAAAACTCAAGAGAAGACCTTAGTATGCTTTCTCCTTCTATTCTCCTCGTGTTCCTCCTTCTCTTTTTTCCTTTAAGCAATCATAATTAGTTGAAGTAGTTAAACTACCTCTTTAGTTAAGTTAACTAAATCTCAACCAACTTTTTAGTTTAGGGGGAAAATTAATAAAATAATAATAAGGGTCTTTAATAAATAATAACTAGTAGGTGGGACCTATTGTGACTCCCTAATTTAGTTTCTTTAACAAGCATAAACACAACTAGTTAACCAATCAAACATATCTCTCCTTGTGGCTCCCATAGTCACTCTCATAATTTGACAATTAATATCAATGATATTTGAAATCATATCTAAAAATATAATATCCAACATATCCAAAAAATAGTGTGTTGTCCAAAAATTTTAGAAGTCAATTGTTCTCAACAATCGATATATTAAAACACTTAAAAAACATATTTTCCACTCTAGGAGGCAATTTTCCCCTTGTTGTTGTTGTCTCCTTTTGATTTCTATGAATTTGCCTTAGGTTGTGTGGAGCCTTTAGGCCTAATCTCACTAATAACATGAGAGCAATCATCTCTCAAATGCATGTGGGATGAAATGGATTTGGTAGAGTACTTTGAGGGAGAGGAGGGGGCAACAAAAACTTTTCCTTTATCAGAAGCATGGTGGGATTCGGTTTTTAACCTCTTGCTTCCGTGGGAAGATTGTACTGGTGAGTGTGCAAGGGGAGCTTGGACAATTTGGTTAATCAATGGAGGAGGAGTAGGTAGAGACAAATTGGGCTAGCCACAATGTTGGGAGATTGTCAGGTTGACAATCTCTTTCCATCTGTTGTTTTCAAGGACGTCAGGTTGTAATGAGACATGAGGGGTAACTAGGATACCAAGGATATGTGGGGCTTGGAAATGAGGCCTTTCTGGCCTAGGTTGGACCACTCCTTGTCCAATCCAGTTAAAAAATCCAGCTTGGAATAGCTGGCTCAACTCTTGTGATTCTGCATCAAAATTTATAGAAAACCTTGGCCTTCTAGGGCCCCTGTTCCAATTTCCTCTTCCCTATTACCCCGGCCATGGCTACCTCTATTGAAGAAGCTCATTCATGTATGCATTAATTATTAGCAACTAGTTTCTTCAACAAATCATACATGACATCTCTTTAAATATGAAAAAAAAATTGGCTCAACAACACATCAGACTCATGCAATCCAATCCATAAAATCGTTTAATACTTGTAAATGATCAGGGGGTGAATAAGGGTTCTGGGATATATGAGGGATTGTATTGAGGGAAAAGTGGTAAAATGGAAGGGGGTAGATCATGATTACTGCTCAACAAATCATCAAACAATCAATTGTATTGTAATAACAAAACAAATCAACTGTAACCCATCCCTGTGCCATCCTTCAACTGTTATAATACAGAGTTTTCATTTCGCTATAATTTAATTTTAAGAACAGGGAGTGAATAGTGAATCTAGGAAGGTGAGGGGACTTGTAATGTGTGGAAAAGTGAGAGAATGGCAGGTAAATAACTAATATTATAAAAAAAATCAATTAATCAATCAACACAACTCTGTACTCAATACAAAACATACCAACACCAATTCAATAATTATTGTGTATCAAAACTGTTCACTATTTCACATTTAAATCCCTCAAAAATTTATCAATTAGAACAGTCTGCAATCATACTCATAATTGAAACGACTTTCCAGTCATGGTAAGAAAGGCTTGGTCTTTTTATTTCCTCCCCTTTTAAGAATCGAAAGAAAACACACAACAACATTGCTCCACCTCTATCCATAATACATTGCTATAAAAATATCATATATTGTCCATAAGTTCACAATCGGCCAATTAAAACATATGCACAGGTCCCTTTCCAAACTGAACAAACTTCTAAAACTTGCCTGATTTCATACATTCTTCAACATATCAACCAATAAGTTTTTGCAATAAAGCCATAATCAATATAAAACCCAAGATTCATCACTTTCGATGCAATTATTTACAACATGCACGATGATTGATAATCGATACACAATGAACATAATGAAACAACACAATTATCAATTCCATAATTTGCTATGATCCTGATCGGGCCTAGTGAAACACACAGTTATCTCCATTTTTCAATTAACACCATGTTGTAAGAACACAACAATCGAAGGCATAAGGTGAAAGAGGCATCCCTTGACTGCATATTATTACTTATTCCCAATCTCAATTTTTCAACCAATTTCATCATAGGAAGATGATATATGGACTCGACAAAACATTTCGTAATCACTCCACTCGACAACCAATATTTGACAACCGAAAAGAAGCCTGATAGGAATAAGAACAGTTGGGGATTTTCAAAATTGGGCTCTGTTACAACAATTACGAGGTAACCAAGAGTGTGCTCGGTCATCAATAGCACAGAGAATTGGAGGTCCTCAAAAACATATCAACCATAAGCAAAGACCCTTATATACAAGCGTAGTAGAAAACCACAAGGTTCCTTATAATTCCCAGTCTGGAAAATGGCACAACATCTAGCCATAGAGGAAACAATGGCGGGTAGGGTAGACAACCGATGCACATAGTGCACTTTGTGTTTGCAGAGGAGAAGCAAATTTCCATTGGACATTGATAGTTACCTAGAATACACAAAGGTATAACCTCTGTCTATTTTTAAGAGATGAATCATTTGATAACAATGCTAGTGGGGATGCATAATCCGAAGCATAAATTATATCACCCAACAACCATATAGTATATATATCGACATTATGGCCACCCTAATACCGACTTTCGAGATACTTGATGCCAAGACCATGTGCATAATCCCACGACCATGACTCTGGAAAAAAACATAACAGCCAAATGGTAGTTCGAACACGACTAGACAGGGTTACCCTCATAACTGTGAGGAAGCAACTAGAAAGAATACACAGAGTGAAACCCTCCACCATTAAACCATAGAGCGATATCCCATATTAATTTAAAAATCTACAGAGACCTACCACAAATTTAACCAGTAGAGAAACCAACGAATGCACAACTCAACCAAGAACCAATTATTTTACTTGCAATCCGAACAACTACACATTCATTCCAGAGAGAAAAAACAAGCATTTACACAGTTGAAATTCTCAGGAAAACACAAAACGAAGAATTATTGATCCATTGTGCATTCATACACAAAGCGTAATTCATGGATGGGGTGAAAAAGAACCATACCTGTAACCGATATCTTAAAAGGGCGAGTTCGCCAAACATTTTCTTCCCAAGCCTAAATCATGGAGCTTAATCACCAATAGACCAAATGTAACAAGAACCATACTAGGGTGACAACCTTATGGGGGGAGTATGGAGTGACGTGCATTTACTACACGTAGCTTCCATATCCTCTTCTATTCAATTCTGAAGTACAAGACATCCAACACTCACCAATGCATTAACCATGTAATCAATTTCCAAACCATTGAAACCTGTGACAATATTCCTTGCCCAATGCGCCACCCAAAACATTTACATTAACCCTTTCCCAATGTGCCACCCAAAACATTTATGTTAACCCTTTCCAAATACTTATGTCATACCATATGCATTTCCATATCATATTTGCCCACAATAACTCAAATGCAAATCGCATAACCATTTAATAGTTAGGACTAACACTAACATGTTTTACATTTTTAATTGCACATAACTTCTAACATAGCATAAACATAGTCCCTTTCTTTTAGGTTTTTTTCCATAAGTTTCTTCCCTTTGTTTTGGTTATTTCATTACTAACATATTTCTTGTGCATGTGTAGCTAGGTAACAAATCATGGTGACATGATTCAACATAGCAACTATAAATATGTGTCAATGATAACATAAAAATAAAGCTTTAAATAGCAGAACATCCCATAAAATGCATCATCCACCTGTCACTGTGTCAAACTGAAACCAAGAATGCATCGCCAACCATATAGGACCTTGTAAGCAGTGTCGAAACAACAACATAAAACATGTGTTATGACTATCTTTGAGTCTCCAGTCTACAAAGGGGGTCCCACCTACTAGTATTATATTATTAGCATAGTTTTAAATAATAGGGCTTTAGCAATACTTTGCAGGCAAAATTCCTCATTGCGATTTTAATTGTCAACAAACCGGCGAATCCACAGGGAAATCTGTTTCCAACAGATTAAGAACTCAGAATATATGGTTTCGCAGACCAAGTAACATCAGATCAAAAAGATATAAAAATGATTATGCAACAAGGGGAAGTGAGCGGATTTAATGGAAAAATGATCGGAAATTTGGGAATAACTAGTGGAAATTATTAAGTATGAGGGGGTTTATCCCTGTATGCATAATCATTCAACCAGAATTTGCTCTTGGCTTCAAGGATACAAATTTTATGGACTTTCTCGTTTGAATCTCAAAATGAATGAAGAAATGGAAAGCAAAAGCAGGAAGTAACCAACTATCTCATAAGACATCAGTGAACGCAGATAACAAATTCAATGATGCCTTTAGGGGGAACATCATAACAGTCGTGTAAGCTTGATTTTTATTGACTAACAATACTTTGCAGGAGTGTCGCTGTGGCAGAAATGATCCAATATTTTATTCTTGACCAAAAATTGAAATCAAAAGAACAAAACCAAGTAATGTCATAACAGAAATGAAACTGCAAAATTTAAAACAACAGAAATGGAATGACAGAAATGCAAATAGCATAAATGAAAACTACTAAAATGAAAGAAGAATATAAAATTACTAATATGCAGAATAATCCAAACAACGTTAAACTCTTCAAGTTGGCTCCATGTAGTGTTTTAAGTGAGAATCATTAGTGTTGTCAGAAAACGATCGCTCTTGTAAATATTTTAGAATGTAAGAGTTTGTACCCAAGACAAAAGCGATCTTGAAAGGACCCAACCATAATTTTTGAAACTTTGAGTGTCTTCCCCTATCAGCATGAGTTGAATCCCACATCAACACTTTCTCATTGACTTTAAATTTGACAGTTTTGACACTCTTGTTGAAATACTTCTTAACAATTTGTTGCCTCGTTTTTATATTACCCAAGGCAAACATCCTTTGCTCCTCTAAATCCAGGAGTGCATTCATCCGCTGTGAAAGATCAGAAGAATTTAATTCTTCTACCTGTAGCATTAACCTTAAGGAGGAAAGTTCCATCTCAGTAGGCAGAATGGCTTCTTAACCATAAAAAAGATGGAAAGGAGTGCAACCAGTGCTCACCTTAGTGGTGGTTCGATCTTCCCAAAGGGCATAAGTGAGGAGAGTGTGCCATTGATGAGGCTTATCTTTGATGAGCCTTTTGATGATTCTCACTAGATTTTTGTTGGTAGACTCGGCCTACCCATTTTCTTGGGGATAATAAGTTGATGAGGTGAAATTTTTAACCCCCAACTTAGCTAAAAATTGGGCCAACTTAGCAGAAATAAAAATGGGACCATTGTCTGTAATAATTTCCAAAGGAAGACCAAATCTAGAAAAGATGTTATTTTCAAGGAAAGAAATCACCTTATCATCTGTCGAATGTTTAAGTGGAACAAATTCAACCCATTTTGTAAAATAGTCTATGGCTGTCAAAATAAAGACTTGTCCTACTGAAGACGAAGGATTAATAGGACCAATAAAATCAATCCCCACTTTGAAAAAGGAAAGTCTGGGAGGACAGGTTGTAATGACATGGTTGAAAGGTGTTATTTCCTAGCAAATTTCTGGCACTTGTCACAAGATATCGAAAAAACATAAGAGTCACGAAAGATTGAAGATCAATAGTATCCTTTTCTAATAATCTTAAAAGCAGTGGTTTTAGCAAAAAAATGACCTCCTACATGAATAAAAAAATCTGAAGAACCATGAGTTTCTTGCAGCAGTTTTTGTGCTTCCTCATTGTTTACACAACAAAGCAACATACCATCAGCAAATCTTCTAAACAAGAAGTCTCCTATAATGACGTATCTAGCAGATTCAAGATGAAGCCTTCTTCTTTGATAAGTGTCTAAGTTATCTGGACATATTTGGTTTTTTAAATAGTAAACCAAATTCGTATACCAAGGATGTTCAAACACAGTAAGGATCAGATTATTAATGTAGAGCAGTGATGATAGGGAACTATCATGTTCATCAATTTCTTCACTAGTTTCATCATATTGAGCTAAGTGAAGGGCTAAGTCACGTCCCTTGATGGTGGTAGAAGTCACGATAGTTAAATCATGCTCCTAGATCTTGGCATGCCAATGTGAAAGCTTCCCTGGAAGATAAGTCTGTGAGAGAAAAAACTTGACAGCAGGTAAAGGAACTTTTACCAATGTATGCTTACCTAATATGAAGTGGCGAAAATTTTCAACAACTTTAACAAGAGTGAAAGCATGCTTTTCAATAAAAGAATATTTAAACTCATCATCAAACAAGATTTGACTCATGTAAGCCACTGGTTTTTCATTTCGTTGGTCATCACATTGCATGAGGATAGCAGAAATTGCTTCCTCTGTGGCATTAGTATATATTGTGAAGTCTTTCTCAAAATCCAGCTTCGCCAAAACCGGTGCGGAGCTGATTGCTTTCTTGATCCCTACAAAATCATTTTCGACATCATCTGTCCAAGAAAAATAATGATCTTTCTTAAGAAGATTATGAATTGGCTTGACCATCACAACAAAATCAGGAACAAACCTACGGACGAAGTTAATAAGACCCATAAAAGCTTGAACCTACTTCTTTGAAGTGGGAGCAGGTAGATTAAGGATAGCAACAATACTTTTAGGATCAATGCTTATTCTCGAATCAGAGACAATGTGTCCAAGGAGCTTGCCCTTGGTAAAACCAAAAATAGACTTAGAAGGATTTAAGGAAATGCCAAATTTCCTGCATCGCATGAGAACTTTTTTAAGATGACCAAAATGATCCGATCGGTTTTTAGAATACACAGTTAAGTCATCAAGATAGATCTCAATAATCTTGCCGATCAAATCGTCAAAAGCTATTTGCATAGCTCTTTGAAAAGTGACACCTGCATTAGATAAGACAAAAGTCATACGTTCATAAGTAAATGTGTCCCAATGAGTAATAAAGGCGGTTTTATATTTATCTACCCTTTTTACCTTGATTTGATTGTAACCAAAGAAACCATCAAGTAAGGACATCATTTGTGACCCTGCAACTTGCTGCAAAATCATTTCCATATTAGGGAGAGGAAAGTGATATTTTATGCTAGCCCAATTTAATGCATGAAAATCTACACATAATCTGATTTGACCAGTTGTTTTCCGGACGGGAACCAAATTAGAAACCTATTCTGAATACTTAACCGGAAATAGAATTCCAACCTTCAAGAGTTTTTCCAACTCCTTTTGAATAGTTTCTTCTAGTGCAAGGTTGATAGGTCTTTGTTTTTGCCTAGTTGGTTTTATGCCCTCCTTGATAGGAATGGCATGTTGTATAAGAGAGAGATCAAAACCACGAAGATCCTCATAAGACCAAGAAAAAACATCTTGAAATTCACCAAGTAGTCTGGCACACTTCATTTTTTCTTCATCAGAACATTGAGCACCTATTTTAACATTCTTTGGAGATTCGGGTGTTCCAATGTTCAAGGAAATGATTTCACCCACTTTCCTTTTCGACTCCTCTTCTTTATGTTTCTCTTTATTTCCTACATCACTCGATGAAAATGAACTCTCTAGAGGAGTCAAGCCCTTAGGAATCTTGTTATCTTCTATGGATATAATTTTCTTAGGCTTATAAGGTTCATTTTGAATGAAAGCACAGATGCTCTCATCGCTAGGGAAGACCTGCCATGATTCTATATTGCCAGGGATGTGTGGACGATATAGAGATTGAAAATTACAATCAAGTCTATGTGGCAGAATTTTTCGATTAGGAGAGGCTGCAAAAACAGCTAACCGATCAACTATTGAGTTCAATTCACTCTTAACATGAGTAATGTTGAAAGATATTAGGTTCGAGATAAGTGCCCAAACAATTTGGGTGTGGCGTTTCATCAACTTGTTTCTAGGAGAGTATATCTTACGTGCAAGCTTCACAACAAGCTCAGAATCCCCAAAAATTGTAAGGTGACCACAACCCATATTATAGGAATTCTCAATGCCTAATAATAAAGCTTTGATTTCAGTCACATTGTTTGTGCAAGCAAACTCTAACCTATAAGAAAAGTTATGAATTTTCCCCACAGGAGAGTACAAGATAATTCCATCTTTGTTTCCTTCATTAGAGCATGAACCATCAAAGTGCATATGCCACATACTGTCGTCTAAGTCGATTTAGTCCAAGGGAGTGTTATCCTCCTCAACAAAGATGGAATACACCCCTAGGTCCTCTTCAATATAATTCACATTAGGTTGTGGAACAATTTCTATATAAGGTGAAAATTGAAATCCTTCCCTCTCTAAGGACTATGATGTTTTTACCATTCCGAGGAACGGATAAGTGTGTCCTGTCGAGTGAGAGGTATCCACTCGTCAAAATCTTGTGAATCTCTTCCTAGGATGATTGAGTATTTTCTTACTGGCATATCAATTACCTGAATATTAAGGATTGTCCTTATTTTAGGGAGCGTACACAAAACCAAGGTCACGTCCTTTATTTCACCTATGGTTGTTTGTTGTAAACTATTATAAGAGAGCATGCTTTTGGAATTTTCATTTGTACAAAAGAAGCCTAGCTCTTCCATAATAATCTTCAACATTACACTTGGGCCCGAACTATCGTCAATGAGACAACAATGGGAAATCTTATCCATAATATTTATATAAATATAAAATGGGGGATTTTTTATAGGGTGTATAAAGTTATGTACACCTACTTTATTTACAAACGAATCCTCTTCACCTACCTCTTCAGAGAGGTTGGCTACAATGAAATATTTTCCTTCCATGAATTGTTTTAGATGCCTTTGTTGTTCAGGGACGACAACCATGTCCAGAAGGGTTGTATTTGCTTTGATGTTGGCCAACTGATTTAGAATATTGTATTTGGAAGAGGGGAGAGGGGAGGTAGTTCCTTTACTGTCAAGAGCCTTAGGAACCTAAACAGTAGCAGTTAGTGAGGATGAGATTAGGCTAGAAGAATTGTAGGGAGGATCATATTTGCTTTTGGGAGCATAGGATTTGTTCCTAGTATTGATGATCATGACATCTTCTAGCTCTGCAAAGTCTAGGACAACGATGGTAGTTTCAGGTCTTTTACCAAATATTTTATCTTTGGCACTCTTATTTACCTCACGTGTACTTTCCTCATGGTGTTCCTCACAAAATTTACAGCAACTACGAGGCATGATAGCTTTAGGCTGAAAATTGTTTTCATTTGAATTTCTAAAGGGGGGTGCAGAAGAGGATGAAACTCCAGGGGTAAGAGGGGTGAGATTTCCCTTTCGCTTATACGCTATCATACAATTATTCATGTCATGTAAAAGTTGTAAGAGGGCGGACATGTCTGTCTATTTAACTAATTCTCCCTGAGGAAGACCTATTCTTTCAAGTTCTTCTTCATACTCTAAACAAGTACACAGAGTGGAACCAAGGTTATCAATGGATTTTTCCTCAAGACTATGATAGTAGGGGGGAGGTAATGCATTATAAAAATGCATGAAAGCGGCTTGGTTATGCGATCAAATGAGTTCAGGGATTTGATTGTATAACTTTGTGAAATGCAAGTTGAAGGACTCGATGGTCTCACCATCCTTATAAGCGATGTTATTGTATTCACGCAACTGCTCAATTGGGATTTTGGATTTCCCATAGGTGGATTTGAACCAATAGACTAACTCCTCCCAAGTAGATAAAATATTAGGAGGGAGATCGAAGAAATCGACCACAGCCTTCCCTTCAAGGGAATTGACAAATAAGCACATGCAAGTATCCTTGTCATTGGCTCCTATGTTGTGACAGACATTAGAAAATGCCACCAAGTGTTCATTTGTAGTGACACTGTTATTCCCTAAAAACCTAGGAAGATTCTCTTTGAATTTAGGAATCAGATGAGTAGTGAGTGCCAGGTTAAGGGGAGAGGAAACATGCCATGGTGTGGTTGTAGCATCTTCTTCAAATTGAAAAATCCCATATTTTTTAATGACTTTGGTGGGGTTTGTGGTGGATTGGACAAGGACTTGGTGACTATATAAGCTACCAATCACTAACGAAGTTGAATATTGAGATGAAGAAGCACCTCTAGTTGCACCAGAGACACCACTAGATGACATCTTGTGGATAATAGGTAAGGGAGAGAAAGATGAACTAGAAGAATCAAACAAGGTTCTCCTTATAGTACTTTGTTGGGTTGATAACACAACGTTCCTTCTTCCTATTTCAACAATATGATTAATTTCAGGTGATAAGCCTCTTCTTCTCCCATAAACACGAGGGTCTAAGGACATGAAATGAAGATCAAATCTAAAAAGGAAAGTTATGGTTGATTCCTAAGTAGTCTAGATTCCCAACGTTCTTGGGCACTTATGTGTTGTTCAATTGTTGCCCATGAACGATTAAGCTCAGCCCGGGTATTAGCAGTGTCTAAAATGGTGTTAAACAAGTTTAAAGAAATGTTGGTCTGATCTTGAAGACCAGGCTCAATATTAGGCTACCTTGCAACAAGTACAGTCATTAAGAAATGAATCAGTCAAAGAATCAATATCAGAAAAAATAGATATATTCGATGATAATCAAGCATAAAAATCAACCAGAGAGATATGGAAGATCTCCCCAGTATGGTCACCAAAATAAATGTTGAGGAAAAGATATGAAATGATCTTACTCAAGCATTTTCAGATCTTACTTGGCTAAAGCAAGATAGACGTGAATATCACCCTATGTTTATAGCCATCAAAATTTGTTTCCTAATCCACAAGTATTGGTTACAAGGGTTTAGGCTGATTTTCTTATAAATAAAAGATTGTTGAAAAATTCAATATTTATGTAATTTTCTGAATATAACATATGAAAAAATAAATGTAGAGACATAAGTAAAAATACCAAGTCAATAATCAACACATACGAGACACAAATCAATCGCTTATTTCATTCAAATTTATCAAAAGAATCGCTCTCTTTACAAAATTCCCTGAGGAAGTTTGGACCAAGGTCAAACTTAGATGTTCCCGATGAAAACCATACAAAAGGACTTCTGGCAGAAAATAAAAAACTGAACTTAAAAGCTAGATCGACTTGCCATAGATTGCTGCCCACTTGACTCTGCATAATATCCTTTATCAGTCATGAAATTTAATTCACAAACAGACAAGTCTACAGAGACTATCAAAGATAGATCAACACCTCTGAAAAACAAGTGTCTGAATGATGTAATTCAGCCTTGAATCTTGTTGTCTACAATAGGATCGTGCTATCATAAAAGAGAATTAGGCTTTCAATGAATTAAAGAATGAATGAAAACTGAATTATCTCAATGAAACTCAAGAGCATACCTTAGTATGTTTTCTCTTTATATTCTCCTCTTGTTCCTCCTTCTCTTTTTTCCTTTAAGCAATCATAATTAGTTGAAGTAGTTAAACTACCTCTTTAGTTAAGTTAACTAAAACTCAACCAACTTTTTAGTTTAGGGGGGAAATTAATAAAATAATAGTAAAGGTCTTTAATAAATAATAACTAGTAGGTGGGACCCGTTGTGACTCCCTTTAGTTTATTTAACAAGCATAAACACAACTAGTTAATCAATCAAACATATCCCTCCTTGTGGCTCCCATCATCACTCTCATAATTTGACAATTAATATCAATGATATTTGAAATCATATCCAAAAATATAATATCCAACATATCCAAAAAATAGTGTGTTGCCCAAAAATTTCAGAAGTCAACTGTTCTCAACAATCAATAAATAAAAACACTTAAAAACCATATTTTCCACTCTTGGAGGCAATTTTGCCCTTGTTGTTGCTATGTCCTTTTGATTTCTATGAATTTTCCTTAGTCTGTGTGGAGCCTTTATGCCTAATCTCACTGATAACATGAGAGCAATCATCTCTCAAATGCATGCAGGATGAAACAAATTTGGCAGAGTCATTTGAGGGAGAGGAGGGAGCAACAACAACTTTTCCTTTATCAGGAGCATAGTTGGCTTCAGTTTTTAACCTCTTGCTTGCATGGGAAGACTGTACTGGTGAGTGTGCAGGGGAAGCTTGGAAAATTTGGTTAACCGGCGGAGGAGAAGCAGGTAGAGACAAATTGGGCCAGCCACGATGTTGGGAGACAGCCAAGTGGACAGTCTCTTGCCATCCGTCATTTTCAGGGACGACTTTAGGTTGTAATGAGACATAAGGGGGAAATGAGATACCAGGGATATGTGGGGCTTGAAAAGGAGGCCTTTTTTGCCTAGGTTGGACCACTCCCTGTCCAATCCAATTAAAAAATCCAGCTTGGAATAGTTGTCTCAACTCTTGTGAGTCTACATCAAAATGTATAGAAAACCTTGGCCTTCTAGGGCCCATGTTCCAATTTCCTCTTCCCCTATTACCCTGGCCATGGCTACCTCTACTGAAGAAGATCATTCCTGTATGCATTAATTATTAGCAACTAGTTTCTTCAACAAACCATACATGACATCTCTTTAAATATGAAACAAAGTTTGGCTCAACACCACATCAGACTCATGCAATCCAATCCATAAAATCGTTTAATACTTGTCAATGAGAAGTGTAAATTCTAACCTTGTACAATATCTACTGCAAACTGATATTCAGAAAAGAACAGAAAAGATACAATGGCAAACACAAACATTACACAGAGATTTTTCACCTGGAAACCCAAACCGGGAAAACCAGCATATATTATAT
>ML779188.1:1019304-1030326 GCA_009831015.1 Picea engelmannii | reverse complement strand
AACAGGAGAGGATCCCTTCCATAATAGGATCCATTGTATGGTGTTGCCCTACCTTAAGGGTTTGATGGTAATAAAGGAGATTTTGCATATTATTCTTGTATATCTATTGTGGAACTTTTGTATTCAGTATTGGGTTCTTAACAGTGTGCAAAGAAAACAACAAGTGGGAGAATGTTGGGTATGTGTTATATTCTTTGCACGAGTTAGAGGGGGGTGCAGGGGGGCGGAGCCCCCCGCGCGGGGGTTCGAGGGTAGCGCCCCCGAATTTTTTTTTTTTGGGCCGACATATTTCCGGGACCACATGATATTAGGTGGTTTTTCGGCACATGGTTTTTTGCCAATGGTTTTCTATTTCCGGTTAAGGAATTGGGGTTTTGGACTAATCCAGGTCATTGGGTTAGGGTTTTGGATGCCGCTGGCTCCTATATGTATATTGTATTGTAAACAATGTAACACAATGTGTATCAATATAATATATGCTGGTTTTCCCGGTTTGGGTTTCCAGGTAAAAAATCTCTGTGTAATGTTTGTGTTTGCCATTGTATCTTTTCTGTTCTTTTCTGAATATCAGTTTGCAGTAGATATTGTACAAGGTTAGAATTTACAAGAAGGGGGTGAATAAGGGTTCTGAGATATATGAGGGATTGTATTGAGCGAAAAGTGGTAAAGTGGAGGGGGGTAGATCATGATTACTACTCAACAAATCATCAAACAATCAATTGTATTGTAATAACAAAACAAATCAACTGTAACTCATCCCTGTGCCATCCTTCCACTGCTATAATACAAAGTTTTCATTTAACTATAATTTAATTTTAAGAACAGGGAGTGAATAGTGAATCTGAGAAGGTGAGGGGACTTGTAATGTGCGAAAAAGTGAGAGAATGACAGGGAAATAACGAATATTGTTCATAAAACAAATCAAGTAATCAATAAACATAACTTTGTACTCAATACAAAACATACCAGCACCAATTCAATAATTACTATGTATCAAAACTGTTCATTGTTCCACATTTAAATCCCTCAAAAATTTCTCAATAAGAACAGTTTGCAATCATACTCATAATCGAAACGAATTTCAACAATCCTGTTAAGAAAGGCTTGGTCTTTTTCTTTCCTTTCCTTTTAAGAATCAAAAGAAAACACACAACAACATTGCTCCACCTCTATCCATAATACATCGCTATAAAAATATCACACATTATCCATAAGTTCACAATTGGAAAATTAAAACATATGCACATGTCCCTTTCCAAACTGAACATACTTCTAAAACTTGCCTGATTTCATACATTCTTCAACATATGAACCAATAAGTTTTTGAAATAAAACCATAATCAATATAAAACTCGAGCTTCATCACTGTCGATGCAATTATTTACAACATGCATGATGATTCATAATAGATACACAGTGAACATAATGAAACAACACAATTATCAATTCCATAATTTGCTATGATCCTGATCGGGCCTAGTGAAACACACAGTAGTCTCCATTTTGCAATTAACACCATGGTGTAAGAACATAGCGATCAAAGGAATAACGAGAAAGAGGCAACCCTTGACTGCATATTATTACTTATTCCCAATCTCAATTTTTCAACCAATTTCATTATAGGAAGGCGAGATAGGGACTCGACAAAACATTCCATAACCACTCCACTTGACAACCAATCTTTGACAATCGAAAAGAAGCCCAATAGGAGTAAGAATAGTTGGGGATTTTCAAAATCGGGCTATGTCACAACAAATACAAGGAGGTAACCAAGAGTGCGCTCAATCATCAATAGCACAAAGAACTGGAGGTCCTCAGAAACATATCAACCATAAGCAAAGACCCTTTGATACAAGCATAGTAGAAAACCACAAGGTTCCTTATAATTCCCAGTCTGGGCAATGGCACAATAGTTAGCCATAGAGGAAACAACGACGAGTAGGGTAGACAACCGATGCACATAGTGGGCTTTGTGTTTGCAGAGAAGAAGCGAATGTCCACTGGACAATGGAAGTTACCCAGAACACACAGAGGTATAACCTCTGTTTATTTTTAAGAGCCGAATCATTTGATAACAATGTCAGTGAGGATGCATAATCTGAGGCATAACTTATATCACCCAACAACCATATAACATATATATCGACATTATGGCCACCCTAATACTAACTTCCAAGATACTTGATGCCAAGACCATGTGCATAAGCCCACGACCATGACTATGGAAAAACGAGAAACCAAATGGTAGTCTGAACACGACTGGACAAGGTTACCCTCATAATTGCGAGGAAGCAACCAGAAAGAATACACAGAGCGAAAACCTCCACCATTAAAGCATAGAGCGATATCCCATATTCATTTAAAAATCTACAGAGACCCACCACGAATTTAACCAACAGAGCAACCAACGAATGCACAATTCAACCAAGAACCAATTCTTTTACTTGCAATCCAAACAATTACACAGTCATTCAAGAGAGAAAAACCACGCATTTACACAGTTGCAATTCTCAGGAAAACACAAACCCAAGCATTACTGAGCTATTGTTCGTTCATACACAAAGTGTAATTCATGGATGGGGTGGAAAAGAACCATACCTGTAACCGATAGCTTAAAAGGGCGATCTGACCAAGCGTTTTCTTCCCAAGTTTGAATCACAGAGCTTAACCACCAACAGACCAAATGCAACAAGAACCATACTAGGGTGACAACCTGATGGGGGGAATATGGAGTGACGTGCATTTACTGCACGTCGCTTCCATCTCCTCTTCTATTCAATTCCGAAGTACAAGACAACCAACACTCACCAATGCATTAACCATGTAATCAATTTCCAAACCATTGAAACATGTGACAATATTCCTTGCCCAATGCACCACCCAAAACATTTACGTTAACCCTTGCCAAATTCTTATGTCATACCATATGCATTGCCATATCATATGCACTCACAATAACTCAAATGCAAATCACATAACCATTTAGTAGTTAGGACTAACACTAACATGTTTTACATTTTTAATTGCACATAACTTCTAACATAGCATAAACATAGGCCCTTTCTTTTAGGATTTTTTCCATAATTTTCTTCCCTTTGTTTTGGTTATGTCATTACTAACATATTTCTTGTGCATGTGTAGCTAGGTAACAAATCATGGTGACATAATTAAACATAGCAACTGTAAATATGTGCCAATCATAACATAAAACGAAAGCTTTAAAAAGCAGAACATCCCATAAAATGCATCATCCACCTGTCACTATGTCAAACTGAAACCAAGACTGCATCATCAACCATATAGGACCTTGTAAGCAGCATCGAAACAACAACAGAAAACGCGTGATATGACTATCTCTGAGTCTCCAGTCTACAAGGGGGTCCCACCTACTAGTATTATATTATTAGCATAGTTTTAAATAATAGTGCTTTAGCAATACTTTGCGGGCGAAATTCCTCGTTGCGATTTTAATCGTCAACACACCGCATATAACAATATGTAGAGAACTCAAATCATATTTCCTTGCAATATTGACTTTATTCATAGTCAATAGGATGGGAGGTAGAAGGGGAAAATAAGTCACTATGTACCTTTGAATCAACCCAAGCATATCTATGAGATCAAACCTAGACAACACAATAATGGTGGAACCTGATCCAAACAACCCACATGCAAAAGCCGCAAGCCCATATATATGAAACATGGGCACTTCCATAGAAGTGAATCAATATGATTCTAATTACCATTCTCAGTAGTGAACCCCAACCGCTTCAGCGGAATGCAAACCAAAGCAAACATATTTCTATGAGTCAAAATCATACCCTTGTTCATCCCACTTGTCTCGAAGGACTAAAGCAACATTGTGGTATCATCTTGCTGGATTTTCACAGTAAGGGCTTGGGCAGGTTTTGAAGCCATGACCTTGTACAGAGTAGAGATGCAATTTCAGTGATTATGGGAGGCTAATTCAACAGTAGAAGTAATGACCACAATCGGCGATTGGGTAGTCGCCAATTTGTCTACTAAAGAAGGCATGACAAAGGCCAACACGACTCTGGAGTCTCTAGCATGCTTCACTATCTCAGTCATGGTATTCAATGGATTGGTGGTCACGATGATGGCTTCGATGGCCAAGATAGCCATGCAAAGTATGGGGAAATCGATTGAATTCAACAAGAGGTGGAGGACAAAATTGGATTTTTTTGTTGACCCATGATCCCCAACACCACCACAATCCCTATCAAAGATAGAGTAGAGTAGAAATAAAAGGAGAAGGGTTTCAACCTCATAAGCATCAATGAGAAAAAGCAATGAGAAGGATGAACTAAGTTGAATAATGTTCACAATGTCAACGTAATATAACCAAATAAAATAGAACCATGAGCAAGGACTAGGACCGAATGAGAAATGACAACGTAGAATGAAAAATGACAACGTAGAAATCATGAACGAGGAGGACTAGACAAACCTAACAACTCCCTAACATCTCATTACTAAAGATTAGTTGGAAACCCACTACCATGCACAACTAACTTCGCATGCGGACAATGTCAACTCGCTGCAATAACTTGGGATTGGAAACCCACTACCACGTAGAACGAACTTAGCTCATTGACAATGCCAACTCCCCACCACAACCTGGGATCCAAATCTCAATAGAGATGTCAACACTTACACTACCAATCAGGGATGGAAATTGACGAGCAAATTACCCATCATGGGGTGATTTGCTAGTCAAATATGGTTAAAATCTCACAATGACCATCAACATTCTTTATGAAAATAGGTAAGGGAGTTGTCCAAACCGTCAAATTTGAAGGATGTTTCCATTTGAAAGTCCTACCTTGCGGCCAATCCTCATCTCCATAATTCAAAAAGGGAAAAAGAAACCGAAAAAAACTTATTAAATCCAAGAATAGCCCAAGGATTATCGCAGGTCTGCATGGACATACTAATTAGTCCAAGGATTATCGCAGGTCTGCATGGACATACTAATGCAAGCGCCGGGGCAATATATAATAATATAATGCCAAAAAAAAAAGCATCATTGAAAATAGTTGGCTCTTTATCCATGGTGTTTATTGCTTGAGTGATTGTTCCCTGCGTAGAATTTTGGATTCCCAAATAGACTGTCAAAAAAACCAATCCTGATTAAGGATCCTTCCAAATCCGTGCTATATATTGAAGTGTATTGGGGTTGGTCAGGATGATTTTAGACCATAATTATTTGATTTAACCTAAAATCGTAGAGCATGACAAAACCACTGCATTGAACTGAACCAACCAGGCCAAAGTATAGGCATGAAGCGGCAGCTTCATCACTCGATTTGTACCGCTTTTCTCAAGCCAAAACAAGCCCTGGAACACCACACGCCTTACACGCCTTCATATAATTTCAAATCTGGTACCCTTCAAAGCCAGAGGTTGTCTGCTGGGCATCTCGTTACCAGGACAAATAGCGGGTTTTCGTCCTCATGTACAGCTGTTAATGAATCTGAGCCGTATGAAAGACTCGGCACTGTATATCACACGAATCGACAAGAGATTAAAGTAAACCCTGATATCTATTATTGTCTCCTCCAGAGATGTGTTGATATGCAATCTCTTGCTGATGGCCAACAAACCCATTCCCAAATCATTGAAAGTGGGCTTGAACAGGACATCATTATAAATAACAAGCTTCTAAACATGTATGCCAAATGTGGTTGTTTGGAGGACGCAGGCAAAGTGTTTGACAAAATGCCTGAAAGAAATTTGGTGTCATGGACCGCATTGATTGCCGGGTATGTCCAACATGGGCTCTTCTGGGAGTCTCTGAGATTGTTTTGCCAAATGCATGGAGGAAACATGGAACCCAATCAGTTCACCTGCACTAGTGTTCTCACTGCGTGTGCAGGTTTTGTGAAAGTAGAAGAGGGTAAACAGGTCCATGCCCACGTCACGAAATCAGGGTTTGAGTCTGATATGTTTGTTGGGAATGCCCTCGTTAACATGTATGCTAAATGTCACTGTACAGGTGATGCACGCAAAGTGTTTGACGAAATGCCTAACCACAATTTGGTTTCGTGGACTGCTATGATAACTGCATGTTCCCAGGATGGTCATGGTGAGGATGCTTTGAATCTATTTTGCAAGGGTCAGCAGGCAGGGATGAAGCCGAACCAGTTCACCTTTTCCACCATTCTCAGTGCGTGTGCGGGCTTAGCTAATCTTGAACATGGCAAGCAGGTCTGCACACACATTGTGAAAACTGGGTTTGAATCAAATGTATTTGTAAGCAATGCTATCGTTGATATGTATGCAAAATGCGGAAGCATAGACGATGCTAGCAAATTGTTCAACACGATAGCAGAGCGGAACTTGGTTTCGTGGACAGCAATGATTGCAGGACATGCCCAGCAGGGAGATCGGGACGTATCCTTGGCACTCTTTAAGGAAATGCAGTTGTCTGGTTGGAAGCCTAATCAGTATACCTTCTCAAGTGTTCTCAGTGCTTGTGCCAGTCTAGCAGCTCTGGAGTTGGGCAAACAGGTACATGCCTTAATCATCGGGACGGGGTTTGAATCATATATCTTTGTTGGAAATGCTCTTGCTGACACGTATGCCAAATGTGGGATGTTAGAAGATTCACTCACAGTGTTTGACAGAATGCCTAAACAAAATGTCGTCACTTGGAATGTGATAATTGCAGCATATGCCCAAAATGGACGTGGAAGGGAAGTCTTCCAACTGATTGGAGAGATGCAGAAGGTGGACATAAAGCCAAGCCAGTCTACGTTTGTGAGTGTTTTAAGTGCATGTGCCAGTGTAGCAGCCCTTGAACAGGGAAAGCAGGTCCATGCTCAGATCATAAAACCCAGTTTTGTGTCAAATATTTTTGTGGAATGTGCGCTGGTTGACATGTATGCCAAATGTGGAAGCATAAACAATGCTTACAGAGTATTTGATAAAATGCCTGAACGAAGCACAGTTTCATGGAATGCAATGATTGTGGGATATGCTCAGCATGGATATGGGAAGGAGGCCATTGAACTCTTTAACAAAATGCAAAAAGCAGGAATGAAGCCAAATGAAGTTACCTTTGTTGGTGTTCTCACTGCATGCAGCCATGTGGGTTTAGTGAATGAAGGTCGTTACCACTTTGATTCCATGAGCCGAGATCATGGGCTAGCACCGAGAGCGCATCACTATGCTTGTATGATAGACCTATTCGGTCGAGCTGGGCAATTAGACATTGCACAGGACTTCATCAACGAGATGCCATTCCAACCTGATGCTGTGGTTTGGCGAAGCTTGCTTGCTGCTTGTAGAATTCATGGGAATATGGAGCTAGGAAAACGTGCAGCAGAATGTCTTCTTGAATTGGAACCTGAAGACACAGCAACTTATGTGCTGCTGTCCAACATCTATGCAGCTGCTGGCAAGTGGGATGAGGCATCAAAACTGAGAAAATTGATGAAGGACAATGGACTGACAAAGGATCCAGGATGTAGTTGGATTGAAGCAAACAATAGGCTGCATACTTTTATTGTGGGAGACAGATCACACCCACAAACACAGGAAATCTATGCAAGGCTGAAAACTTTGACTAGGGAGATGGAGGAGGCAGGTTTTGTACCAAATACTAATTTTGTGCTTCTTGATTTGGAAGAGGAGCAGAAGGAAGATTCTCTTTCTTACCACAGTGAAAAACTTGCTATTGCTTTTGGGCTTATCAGCACATGTTTTGGGACACCCATTAGGGTTATGAAAAACCTTCGGGTGTGTGGTGACTGCCATAATGCTGCTAAATTTATCTCCAAGATTGCAAAGAGAGAGATTGTTGTGCGTGATATCAATCGCTTTCATCATTTCAAAGATGGGTTCTGTTCTTGTCGGGATTACTGGTGATGCAGAGGGAAGCATCAAGTGTTTATGCCTATCTCTTTTTAGGTTAGTATAGGGCTACTTACTATATTGGTCTTTGCAAGTATTATGTGAAATGGAACTCTCTGTTGGCTCTGGATGTGCAAACAAGTTATGTAAGCCACTGACTTTCTTTCACAAGTCTCCTAGTTTGAAAGCCAAAAAGTGATAATAGCATTTATTCTGGACAATGTGAGGTCTGTCTGGAAGAAGAAGAGAAATTTAATCAGGGTAGGATTAGAATTAAGATACCTATGGACAAATTCTTGTAGTTGTTGGTATAAGCAGAGAGGAAATTGAGAGTTGTATATCTAACTTTTTCAAGGCACGTGTGTATGGACGCTTGTGCAAGGTTGATGATCTTCCAAGTAGTCTGGACTGTTGTAAAACTTTGATGCCACATCCGATAATCTTACTGCATACCAGAAAGGGGGCATTCATAGGAAAAATATGAGCCTATCAGTGCAATTAGACAAAACAATACATGGAAGATGTTTGGGCATGTCTTTCACCCCAATGAAGCGTGACTCTGCATGACTATTAGATGTATCATGTAGCTCTCTGATTATAGCTTGAGTACACTCTGAGGCACTAGTTCTGGCTGGATACAGATTCTGGCAGGAGGCGATGGGAATATTTTTCAGGCAGTCAATGATTCAACAACAGCAAGATAAGATAATATAACACTCTGAGGCACTAGTTCTGGCTGGATACAGATTCTGGCAGGAGGCGATGGGAATATCTTTCAGGGAGTCAATGATTCAACAACAGCAAGATAAGATAATATATGTATATTAAATGTTTAACAAATGACCAAAAATGGGTCAATGGGACTAAAAGTGCACATGAGAAAAAAATAAGGTACAATGTAGGAGTGCAAAAGCATCTCCTGGATCAAAAAACTAAAGCTAAGAAAGCAACTAGCTACTAAAGCACGTGGACCATCTGAAACACACGAACCACTTATGGAAGGGAATAACACCAAGAAGGGTCATGAATAATATCATCCTTACAAGAGTATTTTTTTGTGATCAATATCAAGTGCATTGTGCAAACTAAACATACGGTCTTGAGCAGATAGTTGACTGAGAAGTACTGTTTTGGCTGACAATGTTGTTATACTAGTATCACAATGAAACTGATTACAATTACCTAGAATACTTAAGAAATAACTAAGAATAAACCATAAAACATTCACCATAACATGAATACAATAATATAGAGAAAACCCTTGGGTTAGGGCAACACCATACAATGGATCCTATTATGGAAGAGATCCTCTCATGTTCACTTGTCTCTTCGAGGGGGCATCCTCCTATTGAACTACAACTCACAATACAATAATTCTCTTCATATCCCATTACATTGCTTGAACCCCTTTATATAGTGCTACCATCACCTGAGAACATTCTAGAGGAGGAATCTTTTAGAAGTAGTACCTTCTAAGAAGTCATCTTACACTTATTATATCTAACTATCATAGTGGGTCTTATTTAATAATATAGTGGACCTAGTCCACCTTACATTGAATGGCCTCCACTATTATCACTATGAGCCCTCTGGGCCCTCCCACTACCTCTTTAGCTACCTTACATTCCATCCCCCTTATGAAAGCGTTGTCTTCAACGCTTGATGTACAACCATAGACCAGGGTCTCATGGATAAGTGTGGACCATAGTGTTGAAGTAGACTAGAGAACCAGGGTCCCATTGAGAAATGGTAGCCACCATGCTGAAGTAGTCCAACCGCCATTGTAAACCAAGGTCCCATGTCCAATTGTTCATGTGAATCCCACATGGAAGATATCGACACCCAATAACAAACTGAAAATGATGCTCTCAATACTGACACCTATAATGTGGATCCAAATAATAATATCCATCCACATAGTGGGAGATGATCAAAGATGAATCTAGAAGAAACAATACCATTGTAGAATATGCATGTTGGACGCTAGTAACTAGTTCCTGATGTGAGATGTTGATGTTCTCTATAGAAGGTGGAGTAGAGTCATCAAATAAAATATGAAAGTAGTTGTCATCCCAGAAATGACAACTATCCATATATCAATCATTACAATTGGTCTCAAATTCATACAAAGCATATATTTCTTGATTATATTCATCCCTCATGTCTGCCATAAGAAATCTCTCCTGCATGCTATCCAATGAATCTTGAATACTACGAAAACTATCATTGAGACCTTCTGCAAGGTCATGCAATCTAGCATCCAATGTGTCATAAAATTGAGATTTGAATGTTTCAAGAATTTCTTTGAGGGTTCGAAAGGAAATAACCATCTGATCACACCCTATGAACTCTTCGGTCCTCCAATCGTCACAAAAAAACAAAAAAATAGAACAATAACTTATAACAAAAAATCGCGACTTTTTTCTGGAAAAACCCTAAAAAACTACTAAATTTAAAATGTTCGTAACTTCATTTCTCAAACTCTGTTTCGACTGATTTTTTTTTTTGAAATTGTGAGAGGAACTCAGATCTGTAATTTGTTTGGGCAAATTCGGCTTCTAGCTGCTACAAAAATAAAAAATTTGCGCCACCGTCCGCAGAAAAAATCCTGAAAAATTGTAGATTTTAAAACTTCAATATCTTGACTTCTTGGACTCCGTTTCGGACGATTTTGTTTTTCAACTTGAGTGTTTTTCTGAGAGGAAATCAGATCTACAACATGTTTTTGCAAATTTTGCACATAAATATACCAAAAATTTCTGGAATGTCGTAGCCCTCTTTTTCTTCTCCGAAAAAAAATCTGCAAAAATAAAAAACATTTGTCGTACCAAGGAAAGTGCTCTGATACCACTTGTTAAGTACCTATACTAGTTCTGCAAATATACTTCAGAAATAACTAAGAATAAACCATAAAACATTCACTATAACATGAACACAATAATATAGAGAAAACCCTTGAGGGAGGACAACACCATACATTGGATCATATTATGGAAGAGATCATCTCCTGTTCACTTGCATCTTCGAGGGGGCATCCTCCTATTGAGCTACAACTCACAATACAATAATGCTCTTCATATCCCATTACATTGCTTGAACTCCTTTATATAGTGCTACCATCACCTAAGAACATTCTAGAGGAGGAAT
>ML779188.1:987343-1016238 GCA_009831015.1 Picea engelmannii | reverse complement strand
GTCATCAAATAAAATATGGAAGTGGTTGTCATCCCAGAAATGACAACTATCCATATACCAATCATCACAATCGTCCTCAAAATCATACAAAGCATATCTTTCTTGATTATATTCATTCATGAGGCCCTGCATAAGAAATCTCTTCTGCATGTCATTCAATGAATCTTGAATACTATGAAAACTATCATTGAGGCCATATGTGAGGCTGATTGTGAGGCTATGTGTGAGGCTGTTTGTGAGGCGATGTGCAAATGCATCTAATCTATCATCCAATTGGGCTTTGAATGATTCAAGAATTTCTTTCAAGGTTTGAGATGAAATAGCCATCTGAGAACCCTATGAACTCTTCGGTCCTGCATCCGTCACGGAAAAACTCAAAAAAATAAACCCAAGAAGTTTCGGCAAAAAATCGCGGTTTTTTCTGGAAAAACCCTAAAAAACTACTGAACTTAAAATGCTCATAACTTCACTTCCCGGACTCCGTTTCGGCTGATTTTTTTTTTGAAATTGGGTGAAATTGTAAGAAGAACTCAGATATGTAATTTATTTAGGCAAATTCGGCCTCCAAATGCTACAGAAATAAAAATAAATCGCGCCGCCGTCCGCGGAAAAAACCCTGAAAAATTGCAGATTTTAAAACCTCAATATCTTGACCTTCCAGACTCCGTTTCTGACGATTTTTTTTTTTAATTGGGTGTTTTTCTGAGAGGAACTCAGATCTACAACCCTTTTCTGCAAATTTTGCACAGAAATATACTGAAAATGTCTGGAATGTCGCGACCCTCTTTTTTTCTTCTCCGAAAAAAAAATCTGCAAAAATAAAAAATAGTTGCCTACAACTCCGGCCAAGGAAAGTGCTCTGATACCACTTGTTAAGAACCAAATAACTGAATACAAAATATCACAATAGATCCAAATATATCTGAATACAATCACCACACAAGATATATGAAACCATATAGAAAACCACAACTTTATTATATAAACCCTTGAGGTAGGGTAACACCATATATTAATCATTATGGAAGGATAAAACTCCTCAAGCAATCCTTGCTTGTACAATCACAATATTCTTCATTATGTTTCATTACATTGCCTAGACTTCTTTATATAGCTCTCCCTATCTCCTAGGAACCTTCTAGAGAGCCTTCTCACATTTATTACATCCAACTACCATAGTGGGCATTTATTAATATAGTGGACCTAGTCCACCTTACATATTACCCTAGGTACCCCATATTACCTCCCTAGGTATACCACAAGGAATCTTCTAGAAGTAGAACCTTCTAAGAAGTCCCCTTACATTTATTATATCTAACTACCATAGTGGACCTTATTTAATAATATAGTGGACCTAGTCCACCTTACATTGAATGGTCTCCACTATTATCACTATGGGCCCTATGGCTCCCCCCACTACCTCTCTAGCTACCTTACATAGATGTAATGCATTGGAACACCAACTGCGAGAAGTCCAATTTCCATCTTGATCATTGCAGATAAGTAATAGAAGTTTCATTTGTTGTTAATTATGTTTTAGGGGGTTGTGGTTGCATATTATCCGTCCTTGTTTAGATTAGTGTTCAAGAAATAATTTAATAAATATTAATTAAATCCTTTCAGGTGTTGTGGCAATAACTAAATTTTCTGTTGAACCAAACGGGTTATTGTTGGGTTAGGTTACACATCTCTACGTAGACTCACTACAAGGAAACCAGATATCTTGAATGCAATTTTGGACAACCACAATGTTCTAATTTGGCCACTAATAATTTAGATTCGGATTAGTAAAACAAAAATCCATCATTAAACCTGGAATAGTTTGTTGCAAGAAAAATCTAACATATATGTATGTGACATAAAAATAAATAACTGCGTACGTACATATGTATGTGACAACATCTAAAAAAATTTAACCAGCGTAGTTCCATCTTAAACTCGGATCTATCAAGCACCAAAGAGGGATCAAACTTCTTAAGGTGTAATTTTTTTTATATCATTTTTATGAAGTAATTAATACATGACATTGAAATAAAGGATTAAAATATTTAAACCTTAAGATATTTTATCCTTCTTGGTGCTTGATAAATCCGAGTTTAAGATAAATCTATGTTGGTTAAGTTACAAACTGTAGTTTTACTTCTAGTATTTCACCCAATCAAGGATAGGATTTTGAGAATTATGTCCAATTGTAAGTGCACTTATTGTAAAAGCATCTTGGAATGATTTAATTAATTAATCTTCTAATCCTCTTGTTAGTTTGTCAACTTCCAAATACTATGGTGATCCAACCCAATTTGAATAGCCAAAAGTAATTGACTATATGAGAGCTTCATTTTATTGTTTGTGTAAAGGAGTGTGATATTGTGCTAGACCACTTTTTGTTCTCAATTTTGTATCTTATTGAAAGTATCCTTGCCTCTTTGGAAGCATTTGGATTGTGGCTGTATGTATCATGGTTGTATGCCTTTACAAGTTGAATAAATTCATCCTACTTGTGTAATGAGTCAAATGCTTAAAATATCATAACAAAACAGAAGTACACACCATGTACAGAATGTGAGTGTGGAACACAACTCCAAGATAAATAAGTTACACAATAACTCCTTAAAGAATACGAGAACTTTCTCCAAATAATCAATTACATTCATACATCACTATTCACATGTCTACAATAATGAATACATGATCTCTATATATACTATTCACACATACACATGAGGGCCCTCTACTATTATGCCGACCCTATTACATTTATATTTACACATTACATGTACATTTATCTCCATATATGTCTCCCCTTGGGGACATATCATATACATTTAACCCTATATATTCCTCCTTTGGGTCATAACATAGTACCCTCCTTAAAAAAACTTTGTCTTCAAAATTTTGCAATTAAAAGCTTTACATATGATGAAACCAAGTAATATGATTTTATTTTTTTTGGTTTCTGCTTCATTTCATTGATGATGATCCATCCATCCAAAATCAATTATTTTCGGTCGTAATGCTTGGTGGCTAGTTGTTGTATAATTTTATTTCCCTTGATTCATTGTATTGTTGTTGAAGCTTTTCCATTTTGTAGTAGATGTTGGTCTATGATAATATCTTGTTGAATAATGGTTTTGTGATGTCATAGTCCATGAATATTGATGATTATTCCATCGTCTTCCTTGATAATGTTGATATTGATCTTCTTGTCTTCCTTGAAATCTTTCTTGATAATGAAGGTGTCAATATGGTTTCATATTTGACGGTTTTTCTTCATTTAGCACACCCATTTCATCTATCTTCTTCTCATAGACAATGAAATCCTCTATCCTCTTTGCTTGGTCTTTGATTAGTCTAGCCTTGGACATAATACCATCATATTTGGCATGTACATCCTCTAGATGAAGTTCAACTTCTTCAAGTATGTTCTGGTGACCTTCTTAATTCTTGTCTTCTTTCTCCTTTTGGAGCTGCAATGCCACCACATTTATCAAATTATGACGTCTTTCTTCAATTATGGATTGCATTTTTTTTTTATCTTACCTCATCAATATTTAGGGATTTCTCAACTTTCTTGCAAATTTTCTCATCAAGTCTTTTGGTAGATTCTCCATCCAAACTCCTCATTTCTTCTTGATTTTGATAATTCTTTTTTTATTCTTTCAATCTCTTAACCCCATCCAATAGTTTTTTATTATGGTTTTGTAATCTACATACCTCTTCACATTTATTTTTCAATTATTCTCTTGAATAATCTTTTTCGCACTTTGTTTTGCTACTATTTTCTTGTTTTAGGTTCTTAACCTCCTTAATGACCGATTCATTAAGGGATTGCATCTTGATGAACTTGTTGTTTTTCTTTGTAATATAATTTCTTAGCTCCTCATTATCCTTTTGCAATTTGAAGACATTTTATTTTGATTCCTTTGGTTCCACTTAAATTTTATGCATCTCCTCCATTTTTTTGTCCTTGATCCATTTATTTGAGAAGGATTTTTCAAAAATTCCCCATGAGAGGGAGAATCTTGTTGAAATATTGTAACTACAAAGAGTATTCTACTTATTATTATTATTATTTGAGTCATTTATTTATAGATCAAATCCTTTTGTGGATTGATCTTGTCAGGGATTTTGTACCTGACCAAATCCCTTTTTGTGGATTGGTCAAACCCTAAATATATTATGCAAATTGAGAAGTCGGCCCCCAGGCCTAATTAAAGTGGTTTTAATCACTAAGAAGACAAGTTGACCCTACCCAATGAAGAGACATCTTTCCAGCGCCTACCAGCTTGTATAAATAAAGGAAGCCAACACCTCATTATCTCACTTACTCATTCGCTCATCAAGTGTGCAAGTTTGGTAGCTATAGTTGGGAGAAGAAGGAAGAGAGAGGCGCATTACTCAGTGTTGAATATTCTCCAGTGTTTTGGTTTATTGTCTTGGCATTGTATTGGTTATCTATATTAAGGAAGTTTTGTTGGGTTTTCTCCCCCATGAGGGTTTCCCAGGATAAATGTTGTGTATCTTGTGATTGTGTTTCTCTCAGTGATCCTACCTATGTTATTGTTATCTAGTAAATTGAAAAGAAACCTAATAATAACTCAAAACTTAACATGGTATCAGAGCTAAGATGAAGAGAGCATCTTTCATTGGATAAAAAAAAACCGTCATTGTTGTTGTACAAGAAAATTAGGGCTTTTGTTGGAGATGAATTTTTGCCTAAAAACCATCTAGAAAAGTGCGCCCTACTCTAGTGAATCTTTTGGCACCTTCAGCGTACCTTTTTAGTGGTCAAATACTCCGGAAATTCAAACCCTAGTTTTGACTCGTACAAGAAAACCATAAAACCAGAAGGACCAGAAAACCAGGAAACCAAAACCAGTACCAAAAGTACCAGTCCAGATTTCCGCAGGTCAAGTTTCAAGTGAAAAAACTTGAAAATTTTGAAATCTAATAGCTCCAGCAAACTCGCCTCATCCCAGTGCATCTAGTCCTTGGATTAGAATTTCAAAATTTGAAGTTTGAAAAATTAGGGTTTTCTCATAAAACCCTAAGTTGCAATTGCAGTTGCAGTTTCAGAATCAATTGCAATATCAATTACAGTTGCAGTATTAGTTGAAGTATCATTTGTAGTACCAGTTGCAGTCACCCTCAAAGTTTTTAAAAGGGTTGGTAATTATTACCACTTCTACCAGATGGTGCCACTACCTGCAAATACTATCAGAGGTATGTACTCAGATATGTTTAAATTTTTAAGCTTTAAAGGGTATTTTCAGGAGAAGGGATCTCTTGCCATAGATCCAAAAGGATCTCAGATCCAACACATTCAGAGGAATAATGCAACGTAGGTTTGATTATTCTGATATGCATCTATTTGTTATGACATTATTTTGATCTTAGTTGCATGTTGAAGCTATGACAATCATACTAACCTTTGGTCAAAATTAAAGTCAAGGTATTAGATTGATTAAAGTTGAGATCATAGAGTTTATTCTCTAACCCATCCTTCTGTCAAGATATCATATTTCCTTAGTACAGAGAACATGTTGAAGAAAGCACTTGTCATCCTAAGTGAAGGAGACTTGAAACAAAAGCAACACACTCATTCTTAAGGACAAGAGTCCAGGTTCCAAGTTTGATTAATTAAGTTGATAAGATTCAAAGTTGCACATGACAAGTTGGTAACTACCCCATTACAAGTAAACACTATAGTTGAGGAAGCAGTGTTTGAAAATTATTATCCTTGGTAGCATGTGATCATATTGAGATAAATGCTTAATGTAATCATTTACTAGATACAACTAACATCTCCTCTAAGAGAAACTTCTTGTGTTGGTTCCAGGTTGCCATGGATGAATGTTTGATCACAACACTAGAAGAGTGTTGATCTCATTTCGTATTGTATTTCTTACTTTTGATCTTTGATTCAGGCAAGTCACAAGTGATAGCTCTAAAGAAGCTACTGTGATGATTATCCATGTTATTGTTTTATTATTATCAAAGGAGTATTATTCTTGCTTGTTGTTTTGTTGACCTTGTTTCAGGTCATAGATGATAACCCTAAGAAAGCTATAGTGAAGGTTGTAGAAGGAAACATATTAGATGAGACATGAAAAAGACTATGTACATGACGATATACATTCATCTACCAACGAAGATAAGAATAAACTATTTTTGAGATCCAGAGCATCTCATATGAAGATTGATTGTAAGGAGCAAAAGGCTCCAAAAATGACCAAACATTAAAACATGAACTCACATAAGACTTGGTCAAAGGATAATGAAGCCACCTTGACGAGAAGTAGAACTCATTTGAAGTATGACTCAGCCTTTCATATTTAGACTTGGTATTCAACACCAAGTATACCCCATAAGAGATGATGAATTCCTTGTAGACTCAGAAGAAATCAAGAGTAAGGCTGATCTCAGAAAGGATCATATGAAGAGACAACTTCCAGGATTGGGAGACAAATTCCATGAGAATACTAGATCGCAGTTTCAGAAACTTCTAAGAGATGTGAAATCTCCTCGAAAGATTTCCTTGTTTCAGTAACAGAGAAGGAAGCCAGTCAGAAAGACTATGATATGGATTTTTCCGTGAGACTAAAAGAGAAGTCAATATTGACTTCCAAGATTGATCTAAACAGATCAAGCATGTTGCAGATGTAAAAATATTGATGTGCCAGAGGATTCTCCCAACAAGAGGGAGAAGACTATGACAAGACACTTACTCCAATAATTGAAGAAATAGTTCTAGTATTCATGAAGACAACTAAAACAACCATGATTTATATATAATATTAGATATAGGGGAGAAATCCCCATATTTAAAATTGAGTGGCAGTGGGTGTAGTAGATTAGTTGGGTCATGGAGACATGACTACAATAAAAGATAGAGTTACTTCCATGAAAGAATAAGAACTACCTTCAATATCAATTATTGAGCCACTCTTAGTTTCAAATGAAGTTGTTGTTGTGATGAAGTAGATGAGTTACTTTCATATTTAGTAGTCACAGTGAGAAGGGAGCAACCATTCTCAACTTCAAAGCAACTGCAGGTGCAGAGTCCCACTTCCAGAGTAACAATTACAGAGAGAGTAGAGGACATACTCCCATACAGTAAGACAGATAGTGCTTTACAGAAAGCACATAGAGCTAGCACATGATTGTGCAGTTTGAGTTGCAATTGAGCAAGTGTACCAGATTGGTACAAAGTGATGTGAAAATTTGATTTGAAGTTTAAGACAGAAAGACTCACCTCTTTATAGGTTGAAGCAAGCTTCTAGAGCTTGATATGGAAGAATTGACAGTTTCCTAACGAGATTGGGCTTTACCAAGAGTAAAGTTGATTCTAACATTTACCTCAAGGTTATGAATGATAAGACAATGATGTTGCTACTATATGTAGATGATGTATTCTTGACAAGATGAAGAAAATCTCATCATAGATTGTAGAAGAAACTCGATACAAAGTTTGACGAAAGACCTAATGCATTATCTCTTAGGTCTCAAAGTTTGGCAGAGCCCAGAGAAGATCTTCCTTAACCAAGGGAAATATGCAGTTGAAATATTGAAGAGGTTTGATATGTTGGAGTGTAAATCCATGAACACATCCATGGAAACAAAGTTGAAGCTCCTGGTTGATACTTCATCAGAATTGGTTGATGCTACGTTGTACAGTCAGATTGTTGGTTAGGTAATGTATCTGACAGATACCAGACCAGACATATGTTTTTCCTTGTGTTAGTATCTGGTAGAACCCATACGTGTTCACCTTGATTATGCAAAACATGTGATGAGATACCTTAAGGGTACATTGGATTTTGGTCTCAGCTATAATGGAGATCATGACTTCAGACTGAGTGGATATATCGATTCAGATTGGGCTGGAAGTGTTTCTGATAGAAAGAGCACTTCAAGATGGTGTTTCAATCTGGGGTCAACCATGACTTCGCGGCAGAGTAGGAAGCAATCCAATATTTCTCCCAGCACGACATAAGCAGAATATATTGTAGCATGTTCCACCAGTAGTGAAGCCATATGGTTTCAGAAGTTGTTGATGGGTCTATTTGATTTGGAGATGGAAGCCACTGTGATCCTATGTGATAACCAGAGTCGTATAAAAATGATGTGTTCCATGATGATTCGAAGCACATAGAGATCCGATATCACTTCATTCATGATATGATGCAGAGAGGAGCTATAAATCTCTAATATGTTGGCACATATGAATAGGTTTCAGATGTGTTGACCAAGCCTCTGTCTCGTGTAAAGTTTGAGCACTTTCGAGACAATCTTGGTATAGTTCGAAAGGACCTCCCTTGAAAGGGGGAATAGTGTTAATCATACTATGGTATCCTAACCAATAGCGGGTAGCTCGGTTAGGATTTTATATCCTAGGGGATTGATCATCCTTGGACAGATCTCGAAGGTACGTAAGGATGGGCTGTCAGAGTAGTTATGCATGTATATGCTAGCTTTGGTCAGTAGTGGTAGCTCTGTTAGGATTTAATATCTTAGGGAATCTTTTGATTCTTGGGAAGATCCTTTGGATCTGTCAGAGTACCACAAGATGTTGATGAGATGCCAGCCTCGTGCTGAATATTTCCAGCTTCATGTTGATGTTGTTGAGATGCCAGCCTCATGCTGAAGATTTCCAACTTCATGCTGATGTTGTTGATATTCCAGCCTTGTGCTGAAGGTTTTCAACTTTGTACTGATGTTGTTGAGATGACAGCTTTGTGATGAAGATTTCCAGCTTCGTGTTGATGTTGTTGAGATGCTAGCTTCTTGCTGAATATTTTCAGCCTAGTGCTGATATTGATGATGCTCCAAACTTCGTGCTACGATGTTTTTGTTGTTGATGTTGTATCAGCCTTGTGTTTTTATTGATGATGATGATGTATTAGTGTTATACTAATCCATGTTGATGCAGATGATGATGATTCCATTCTAGCGCCTTGTTGTGGATGATGATATTGATGATTTGAAAAACTTCTGATGATTTATAGACATGCCATTCAGTGATCCATATGATATTGATGTTGTTTCCCTCTCTCTCTCCTGATAATGTTGTATTGAGTTGTGTCTATAGAATACCCTTCTTGTTAAGGGGGAGAGTTGAAATATTGTAACTGCAAAGAGTATTCTACTTATTATTATTATTATTATTATTTGAGTCATTTATTTATAGATCAAATCCCCTTTTGTAGATTGATCTTGTCAAGGATTTTGTACCTGACCAAATCCCCGTTTGTGGATTGGTCAAACCCTATATATATTATGAAAATTGAGAAGTCGTCCCACGGGCCTAATTAAAGTGGTTTTAACCACTGAGAAGACAAGTCGGCCCTGCCCAGTGAAGAGACACCTTTCCAATGTCTTCCAGCTTGTATAAATAAAGGAAGCCAACACCTCATTATCTCACTCACTCATTCGCTCATCAAGTGCACAAGTTTGGTAGCTGCAGTTGGGAGAAGAAGTAAGAGAGAGGCACATTTCTCAGTGTTGGATATTCTCTAGTGTTTTGGTTTATTGTCTTGGCATTGTATTGGCTATCTATATTAAGGAAGTTTTGTTGGGTTTTCTCCACCATGAGGGTTTCCCAGGATAAATGTTGTGTATCTTGTGATTGTGTTTCTCTCAATGATCCTACCTATGCTATTGTTATCTAGTAAATTGAAAAGAAACATAATAATAGCTCAAAACTTAACAAATCTAGTACCTTCATCAAGGTTATCCCACCACTTAAGAGTTTTTCCATTCAAGTACAATAATACCATCAAAGGTCTCAAATTAGATTTATTTATCATCCTCAACCATTCCATAGGATTGGTTTCATCTTTATCTTCATCTCCATAAAAATTTGGTGTTGCCATTGATTCTTGATTGAGGTCTAACCCCAACCCTTAACTTACAACCTCAATATATTAAATATAATGATATCAAATACTTATAATCCTTGTTCCAATATAATATCATACATTTTATTTTTCCAATGGCTTTTGAATTAGCTCAATCAGACATTCCAATGAAAAGTTATGATAGTTTTAACTGAACATACCTTTGAAACCTTGATTTGGAATTTGTCCTCCTATCTAACCTCATTCCGATGTATTTCTGAAATTTCGTCTCCTATGAGTATGAAATTTTGCCCTGTAGTACTCTGAAATGTCTTCTTTGCAATTCCACAGGTTTGACTAAAATTGGGTGTGCCAAATGAAATTTATGGTAACTTTCCCAAACGTTGCTGAATTTTGGTCTATTATAGAGAGATAACTTGTACATAATTCCACGCGTCCAATATTAAATACCATATTCTAAAATTCACATCTAAAATAGTATGGATTGTCCTCTTTCCAATGCAATTGGTCTCACTGAATTCAAATCCTCTATAAAGAAGATATGACTATTTTACTCGAAATAAATGTTGGACACTAGTTATAGGACTAGTCGAAAACCCTATTTTCCACAAGGTTTATCTCCAAAAGTACAATGACCCAGAAGCTGAAATTCGTACCACATGTACCGTAATATGTCTTGTAAAAAACCTCCAAGATTCACTTTCTGAAGTGTTCTAAAAAAAATCTATAGAGAAAATGCAAAAATGACTTGTTTGAGGAAGCAAAACCCTATGATCAATACTCAAATACCAAGTGTAATGATCCAAATGCTTAAATTATCATAATATAACAAAAATATACACCATGTACAGAATGTGAGCATGGAGCACAATTCCGAGATAGATAAGTTACACATTAAATCCTTAAATAATAGGAGAACCTCTTCCAAATAATCAATTACATTTGTACATCACAATTCACATGTCTACAATAATGAATATATGATCCCTATATATACCTATTCACACTTACACATGAGGCCCCTTTACTAATAGGTTGACCCTATTACATATATATTTGCACATTACATGTACATTTATCCCCATATATGCCTCTCCTTGGGGTCATATCATATACATTTAGCCTTATATATTCCCCCTTTGGGTCATAACAACTTGTGTTATTGGATTGGTGTATGTCTTCTTAAACAACAACAACAACAACATAATAATAATAATAATAATAATAATTTTTTAAGGTCACAACCAAGCTTGACACCAAAATGATGTATGAGTGTTAGGATATTTAGAAACTTAGGGGTTAGTTAAGATCAACCTGATATAACGTGTCTTTAGGTAAAATGTGTTTCTTTAGTATGCATTTGTAGTTATGTAATTCGATGGTCGCGATATGTTATAGACATAAAGTGATCCAACAATTCATATTATCCATGATACTAACGACTATATTGATTTGTGACTTAACACTTGATTGGTCCATGTTCTCTGTTTAAAGTGCATGCATGGTCATTTGTTGAAGATTGATTGTGAGAAACGCTTATGTAAAATATTTTATTTTGCATTAATATATTGTCTCAAGTGGTCGTGTTGGCTGGGGCCATGCATTGTTTCCCTTTTTGAGGGTTTTAACCACTTAAAACACTATTGTACTAATCTTTGATCTAGTTGTGTAAGTGATTGTTTAAAGTGTTCATCCTATGTGGAAATATCATGTTTTGTTGAACATGGTATTAGATCAAGCATCAAAAGATTTTTGGGTTCTATTATTTCTATGAATTTTTGGGTTGAGCAAGTTGTTCTATTATGTTCAGAGCATTTCTTTCAGTTCGAAACATTTTATGTTTCATTCGAAAATATTTTTGTTTGCCCAAGATACAATGTTTTTTTTGTGATCCAGAGGTATAAAGTTTCAGTATGCTTTTTTTTTTACGGTGTTAATATTTTGGTTTCTTTGTTTTATTCCCGGGTTGATACCCTTTCTAAACTGCATATGTTCCTTGTTGTGCATTCTATGTGATCTTGGCAAACAAGAAACTGAACGAAAAGTGTTGTTTTTTTTAGCATATGTTCATTGCTTTGCACTTTATGTGATTTTGGTGAATTAGAAACAAAGATGAAACTTCCATTGTCTAGGTAGGCTAACCAAGATCTAACCCTAATATGGTTAAGTTTCAAAATTGTTTTTTTTTTCAAAATTTTGTTTGGTTTTGCGTGCGTTGTGTTGAATATTTTTGCAAGAAAAAACAATGATGTTTGGTGTAAATATGAAAAAAAAACCCTCTTTCATAACATTTGTTATATAGTTTGCATTAGATCACTTGATTGAAAGTTATTTTATTAAAGAACAGGTCTTGAGTTCAAGTCTTTCTTCTTGTTAAATTACTTTTTGAAAAAGTTTATGCAAACTAAGTTATCAGATAACTTTATTGTAAAGTGTATTTCATTTAAATTATAAAAGTGAATGACTATAAAGTAACTTTATTGTTATTTTAAAGTTGTTTTTTTGCGTGCAACTTCAATTTATAAAGTAACTTCATTGTAAAAAGTGATTTTTACTTATTTTTATAAAAGTAGTCACTAAATAACGTGTTTGTAAAAATGAGCCTTTAGGCAAAGTTGGAGAATGATATATTTTTTATTTATTTAGCAACCTCATTGTGCATCCATCACCACGTGGGCTAGCCTCTACTTATGATATGGCACTTTGGTTATCTTTTACGCATTTCTTTAAAAGGCATAACTTTGACATCTGAAGTTCATTTTTAGTGTTGTTTTTTAAGTTGTCTATTTTTTAAAAAACTTTCCATCTAGACAGACAATTTTTGTGTTTAAAGCCATCTTACCTACATATTTTAGTATGGCTATTCCAAGAGATTTTTTTCTCACCAACAACAACTTTTTCTCGTGGAAATCTTGTATGAAGGATGTACTATGAACTAAAGGACCATATCAGATTTCCTTGGGAAAAGAAAAATCCCCGATTGATGACACAAATAAAGTAAAATGGGATAATAAAAATGACAAAGCATGTGGATTAATCAAAATCTGTGCCCCTAGTGATTTGTGTTTTCACCTTCAAGAAATTGGTGATCCAAGTGAAGTTTGACAAAATCTCGATGTTGTATTTGGTAAACACAATGAGATTTGAGTCCACCCACTTCAAAATCATTTTTTTTTTTAAATCTCAATGATTTCTCTTGCATTGAATATTATCTATATAAGTTCAAAACACTTAGAATTTACTTAAAGACGATAAAATAGAAATGAAAGATGATCAACGTATATATGTTATTCTTGCTAAGCTTGGTAGTGCATATTTTGTTTTTGTATCTACTTTTCACTCCACTGGAAAAGCTCTAGGGGTTGTTTACACACTACCCTCACTAAAATAGTTTTGTGATTTTTTATTAGAGAGAAAGATAAGCTTTTTCATCTTGGAGTGGTCAACATTGCAGGTACGTCTAACAAAGCTTTAGTGGACCAATAGAAAAATAAATCCAAGCATCCAAAGAAGCAACATTATTGCAATAACAAACAAAATAAGAATTCCAAACCCTCTTAGCCATTTTCTACTCCCTATAATAACAAAGGACCAAAATAAAAAAAAAGTTCGAAGACTAAGAGACATTGCAATTTTTGTGGGTGAGATGGGAATTCAAAGCCTAAACGTTTTAAAAATATGGAAGCCTTAGAAGCAACAACACCAATATTAATTCTTCTTCTTCGAACTCTTCTTCTCATGGACATGCAATTTCCACTTCTAGTTTGTTGTTCGATGCAACATCTACTTATTATGAGTGGATTATTGATTCTAGAGCATCTTATCATGTGGCTAATGATAAAACCATTTTTTTGTTCTTAATGAATGTAACACCAAACAAATATTTGTTGGTGGTGATAGATCTCTTAGTGTTGTGGGGTCTGGAATAGTTCAACTAAATGATGGTTATTTTAATGATGTATTATGTGTTCCAAGTTTCTCTTGCAACCTTCTATCAATATATCAAATCGCTCATTTAGGTGAAGGTAAAACAATAGATTTTTCACCTCACCAAGTTGTAATCAAAGATTTAAAAGATCCTAAGCATGTTCTAGCAATTGAGATTGTTGACAATATTACCAGGTTGTACGAATTTGACAACTTTGGATCATTATTTTTTCCATTAGTTTTTATTGTTCATAGAGATGACTTGAGCAAACTTTGGCATGGTCATTAAAACTATTGGTTATTGCATCAACTATGTAATCAAAATATAATGATTGATCGTCCTCTTGTTTCTTGCAGAGATGGTGTTTGTGTTGGTTGTGTTCTTGGAAAACATCATCGGAAAAGTTTTGACAAACGTACCATTTGGCACGCCTTAGCTCCCTTGTAACATGTTCATAGTGATTTGTGTGGTCTGCTTCCTTCACCTTATTTTTGTGGGTTTAAGTACTTCTTAACTTTCATTGATGACTTCTCTAGATGCACTTGGGTTTATTTCCTGAAACTTAAAGTGAATTTTTTGACATGTTTTTGGCTTACAAGGCCCTTGTAAAAAAATACTCTAGACATCCATTGTAGAAGTTATGAACAGATAATGGAGGTGAATATGTTAACAATAGATTTACAACTTACTGCACTTCATAGAACATTCAAATGTAACATATTGCTCCATATACACCACAAAAAAATAGTGTTGCTGAGAAAAATAATCATAGAAAATTTTAGAGGTGAAATTTCGCCCATGGGTGAAATCTAGCCCCTTCAAATTTTGGCAAGGAGAATTTTATATATTAAAAAAAAAACCATATTAATCCCAATTCACCCCCCTTTTATTTTTAAAACGATATTAATTATATATTTCGCCCAAAAATGGCGGTCAAAATTTAAATATTAATTACATTTTCTCCTTGGAAAAATGACGGTCATCCTCTCTTTCGCCTTATTTTTTGGAGTAGCCATCAATCTTTCTAGGTTTTCGCCCACAATTTTAGTTTTTTCACAAGGCCAAGGACCATGATTCGCCTCAATTTGGCAATGGCCATTGGCCTTAGGGTTTTTTCTCCCATCGATTTGGAGTTTTTAGTTTTATAGAGGATGCCCTTGATTTGGAGTTTTTACATGAATTCGGTCGTGAGTTTCGGAAAAAAATTCCCCAATTTGATGGTGATTCACAATATTAATAGATCCAAGTGATTCGACTTGAAATATTCAGCCATGCCTAGATTGAAATATTCAAAGGCCAAGTTCCAACTCGAAATTCTATTGTCAAAATTTGCAAATTACAGGAGGAGAAAGCGTCGAGTTCTTGCCATCTTCCCGGTCGCTCTGTGTCAACGTTTCTAGTTTCCAGACTGGCCCCTGCAACACCTTGAATCTTGATATTAGGTAAGTCATAAGTGGCTTCTGATCCCTCTTTGCAACTTTTGAAAATTTTCACGACTATGCATGGATAATCTTAATATCTTATCATTTATGGGCTCATGGTTCTCTGCTCCGCTAGTAGCAAAGTTGCTTTGGGCATTCATTAAGTGCATATTCTAGTAGGGATTATTCTGATTAGTGATAGAGTCCACCCAACCTCCAGGATAGAAAATACTTTAGGTCACGATGAGTGATTGTTTGGGTTAGTGATTGGAGTAGATTAGTAGTTATGTGTAACATGTTTAAGTTTTTGAGCTTACCCACAGTTTAGATAAATTACCTGGGTGTTTTTAATCATTCTCACAAGATGGTGTTGAAACAAGATGTTCTAGAACCGTTTTCTCAATTCTCATTGCTTGTTTGTTTCCATGCACGTCACGCAAGTGTCATCATGATCAGTGATAGAGCCCACGAACCCACCCAACCTCCCAGATAACAGAGGCTTCAGGTCACGATGATTGATTGTTTGGGTTAGTGATTGTCAATTGGAATCTGGAGTAGATCAATAGTTTTGTGTTTCATTTTTTGAGCTTACTCGCATATTACAGTTTGGACAAATTATTAAATTACCTGGGCGTTTTTAAATCATTCTCACAAGCTGGTGCTGAAACACAGTGTTTCAGAACCATTTTCCCAATGCTCATTGCTTGTGTGTTTCGATGCACGTCGCACAAGTTTCATGATCGGTGATAGATCCCACCTAGCCTCCAAGATAGCAAAGGCTTCATGTCATGACGAGTGATTGTTTGGGTTAGTGATTGGAATAGATCAATAGTTATGTGTTTAATTTTTTGAGCTTACCCACAGTTTGGATAAATTACCTAGTCATTTTTAAATCATTCGCACAAGATGGTGCTGAAACACAGTGTTTCAACACCATTTTCCCAATGCTCATTGCTTGTGTGTTTCCACTCACAAGTGTCATCCTGATCAGTGATAGATCCCACCCAGCCTCCAAGTTAGCAGAGGCTTCAAGTCATGACAAGTGATTGTTTGGGTTAGTGATTGGAGTAGATCAGTAGTTCTATGTTTAAGTTTTTGAGCTAATGGTGTTTTAAATCATTCTCACAAGATGGTGTTGAAACGCAATGTTTCCCAATGCACATTGCTTGTATGTTTCTATGCACAAGTGTCATTTTGATCAGTGATAGAACCCACCCAGTCTCGTCCCTCCAGGATAGTAGAGGGTTCAAGTCATGATGAGTGATTTTTTGGCTTAGTGATTGGATTAGATCAATAGTTATGTATTTTGTGTTTAAGTTTTTAACCTTACCCACAGTTTGAATAAATTACCTAGGCATTTTTAAATCATTCTCGCAACTTACAAGCTGGTGTTGGAACACAGTATTTTAGCACCATGTTTCCCAAATCCCCATGCTTGTTTGTTTCCACGTACAAGTGAAAGAACACCCAGGTCCCACCGATCATACTAGATTTCAAAGCAAAAATATAATCCAAAGAATAAGTAATGCAATTCTTCCCAGAAAGCTACAATTTCACATTGTTATATCCGTTTTAATAGATCAAATTCCATTCGAATGCATGCATGTACTTGTGTGGATATTATAGTATCAATACCATGTCACGCATCGAGATAAACATAGTTTTAGATAGTTTTAGATAGATGCGCCATGCCTAGAGTGAATTTGTGTCTAACAGTGAGCAAGATTGAAAAATTTGATGCATACATTTCTACAATTACTTCATATGCATCCTCATACAGTATTCTAAGTTGTTGGTATTATAATTTCATATAAACATTTCCTCAAGGCTCAACCTGTTGCTATAGCCTATATCATATTGTACAATGTATTGCTTACTATGTATTATGCTAATAACATAAGATAATTAAAGATAGTTATCCATATGGCCATTTTTCACCATGAAAATCAATTAACCAAAATTCTCCACAGTCTAGTCCAGGTTTTGCCTAAACCACCATATATTACTATTTCAATCCAATTATTGTTGGGTGTGTGTTATATTCTTTGCATAAGTAGTAGTGTATACGTTGCGCCGAACGCATAGGGGTTCGGGGGAAACACCCATTAGAATTTTTTTCCTCGGGAAATGTGTCACATTTTTGCCTTGTTTTTTGTGTTGCCTCTATTTTTGTGTCCATTGTTGGGCGGTTTTTCGTCACATGGTTTTGTTATGATGGTTTTCTATTTACGGTTAAGGAATTAGGGTTGTTGACTAATCCAGGTCATTGGGTTAGGGTTTTTTATGTCGTTGGATCCTATATATATATATATATATATTGTATTGTAAACAATGTATCATTGTGAATGAATATCGAATATGATGGTTTTCCCAATTTGGGTTTCCAGGGGAAAAATCTATGTGTAATGTTTGTATTTTCCATTGTATCTTTTATGTTCTTTTACTGAAAATCTATTTGCAGTAAATAAAATCTACATTTGGTATCAGAGCTTTGTTGGCTTCAGGGGGACACCTTTGTGGTTAAGGGTTTGGCTCGGGACTGTGATAAGACTTGTTATAGTGGGAGATATGTGGTATTGATTTTTCAGGTGAAAAGAAATGCCAAGCAATTCAAAAATGGAGATCGAGAAGTTTAATGGAATTTTTTTTGAGTTGTGGAAGCTCAAGATGAAGATTTGTTGGTGGACAGAGATCAGTAGATCACGGTAGATCCAAGTACTGCACCTACAGGAACTTCAACAGATGACTAGAAAAAGTTGGATCAGAAGGTGAAGAGCACAATCTGACTGTGTCTCTTAGATTTGGTATTATTGAATGTGTCAGAGGAAGCTACAACTAGGGATTTATCAATCTAAGTCCCTAGTAAATAAACTATTCCTGAGAAAGAAGTTGTATAACTTGAGGATGAGAGATGGAGACTTGGTGGCAGAGCATTTGAACGCCTTCAATACCGTGGTAAGTTAATTAGTATCTGTTGAGATTAAAATTTTAGATGAAGATAAGTGTATCAGTTTATTGTGTTCTTTACTAGACTCGTGGAATAATCTGGTTGTGGTCATAGGTAGTAATACAACTGCCTTGAAGTTTGATGAAGTGGTCTCATCCTTGTTTTCGAAGGAGACGAGACAAGAGAATATGGAAGGACAGAGCACTGACACATTATTTGCAAGAGGACGTTCCCAGGAAAGAAATAGATCTAATTTCTCAAGTGGGATATCTAAGTCTAAGGGTAGATCTAAATCTTCCAGAAAGTTTGTAAAGGTATGTTGGAGACGTGGAAAAGAAGGCCACTACAAGAAGCAGTGTAGATCCAAAGTTGAAAAAAAGAAGGGATCTAAAGAATCTCCTTCTACAGAAGAAAATACCTCCAAGGAAGAAGGAGGGGATGTGTACTTGGATTCTTCAAGCACACATGCAGATCATGAGGCATGGTTGGTTGACTCAGGTGCATCCTTTCATATGACTCCCCACATGGAGTGGTTCTATGAATATGAAAGGTATGATGGAGGTAATGTTTTCCTAGGTGATGATTCGAAAACTAGAATCATAGGACGATGAAAAGTCAAGTTGAGGCTCATATATGGAAGGATTACAACACTCCCTTGTGTTCCGCACATCCCAGGTTTGGCCATAAATTTGATTTTTGTAAGCAAGATGGAATATGTAGGGGTAAAAACAATATTTGAAAAGGAAACCTGCGGGATGGTTCGAGGAGCAATGGTGTTTTTGAAGGGAGTTTGGTTTGGAACTCTGTATAAGTTGCAATGAAGCACTATTAGTGATGGGTGTAATAGTTCCATTGTTCATGATATTGGAGTTGAAGAAGAAAGAACTCCAACAATCTCTAGAGAAAAGGTTATGTTGTGGCAACAAAGACTAGGGAATATCAGAGAGAAGGGTCTTTGACTACTACACGGTAAATGTACGGTTGAAGGTATGTATAACTTCTCTCTGGATTTTGATTTCTGTGAACATTGTGTATATGGGAAGCATAATTGGGTAAGATTCCCCTCTGATGCAACGAGGGCAGAAGGTATTTTACAGCTAGTTCACAGTGATGTTTTTGGACCTGTGTCGGCCCCATCATTGGGAAAATTTGTGTACTATGTCTCATTTATAGACAACTTCTCGAGGAATACTTGGATATATTTCCTCGGGAATAAACATGAAGTATTTTACAAGTTTAAAGAGTTTAAGGCTCTTGTTGAGAATCAAACAGAGAAAAGAATTAAGGTGTTGAGGACAGATAATGGCGGAGAGTTATGCGGGAATGAATTTGAAGAGTTTTGTAAGAAGTGTAGTGTAGAAAGGAAAAAGACTACTCCATATACACCTCAATAGAATGGATTTGCAAAAAGGATGAACATGATGTTGATGGAAAAAGAAAGGTACATGCTCAGTGGTGTCGGGTTAGGGGAAGAATTCTGGGCAAAGGCAGTGGGTACTGCATGTTACTTGGTCAACAGATCACCCTCATCAATGTTGGATGAAAAGACTCCATAAGAGGTATGGACTGGTAAGAAACCTTCTCACACACATCTCAAGGTATTTGGTTGTGATGCATATGTTCATGTTCCAAAGGAAAACATGATTAAGCTAGATAAGAAGGCTGAAAAGTGTATCTTTATTGGATATAAAAATGGTCTCAAAGGTTATAAGATTTGGAACCCAGAAACTAAGAAGGTAGTGTATAGTCGAGATGTGGTATTTAGAGAAATGAAGGATGTTGTTAAACATGAAGTCCTACCAAGTAAAGAAGAACCAGAGAAAATAGAGTTTGATTTAAAGGATGATGAATTAGACTCTACAGAAGAACATGAATCACAAGAAGAAGATCCTCATACTCCGGTATTGAGGAGACTAGTTTGAGAAAGAAGGCTATCAGAAAGGTATACTCCATTTAATTTCCGTTCAAATTTTTCTTTGTCTATTACTGATGATGATCCTATAACTTTCAAGGAGGCAGTGGATTGGGAGGATGGAAATATCTGGAAAAAAGCCATGGACGAAGAAATGGTAGCCTTAGATAAGAATGAGGCTTGGAATCTAGTAGAGTTTCCAACTGGAAGAAATCCCATTGACAACAAATGCGTATTTAAAAAGAATATGAATGCAGAAGAAAAAGTGGAGAAATGCAAAGCTCTGTTAGAAGCAAAGGGTTATTCCCAAGTTGAGGGAATTGATTTTGGTGAGATTTTTTCTCCTGTTGCCAAGTTAACCTCTATAAGATTTATGTTATATGTTGCTGCTGCATTTTATTTTGAAGTAGAACAGATGGGTGTGAAGACAACATTCCTACATGAGGATTTGAAAGAAGAAATATATATGAAGTAGCCAAAAGGATTTGTTGTGAAGGGAAAGAAGGAGTTGGTATGCAAGCTGAAAAAGTCCATGTATGGTTTAAAACAATCAGTAAGGATGTGGTATACAAAATTTAATACTTATATGTTGGGACTTGGTTTCACAAGAAGAAAAGAGGATCATTGTGTGTATTTTAAATTATTTGGTGATCATTTGATTTATCTGGTTGTATGTGGATGACATGTTTTTGATAGGAAACAACAAGGAGATTGTCCAAGATGTGAAAACTTAGTTGTCCTCTAAATTTGACATGAAGGATCTCGGTGCTTCAAATTTCATTTTGGGCATGGAAATAAAAAGAGATCGGAAAAATAGGAAACTATGGTTAAATCAGAGAAAATATGTTGAGGCAATATTACAGAGGTTTAATATGCAGGAATGTAAACCGATCAAGGTTCCTATTCATGTTGGTGTAAAGTTATATGCGGATCAGTGTCCAAAGACACAGGAAGAGGAGGAGGACATGTCTCGTGTTCCATATGTGAGTGTTGTTGGTAGTTTGATGTATTCAATGGTTTGTACTAGACAAGACATTGCGCATGCAGTGGGATTTTTGAGCAGGTATATGTCAAAACCAGGGAAGCAGCATTGGAAAACAATAAAAAGGGTTTTCAGGTATTTGCGTGGCACTTCTAGATACGGATTGTGCTACCAAGGAAAATCGGGATTCGACAGAGTGTTGGATATACATGGCTTTGTGGATGCAGACTGGGTTGGATATTTGGATTGTAGGATATCTACAAGTGGGTATGTGTTTAACCTGTTTGGAGGAGCAATAAGTTGGATGAGCAAAATACAAGCTGTAGTGGCACTTTCAACTACAGAAGTTGAATACATGGCAGCCACTCATGCAAGTAAGGAAGTAGTATGGTTACAAATATTGTGTTCAGTTATTGGTTTGGTACAACAATATGTAAGGATAGATTGTGACAGTCAGAGTGCAATTTTCCTGGCGAAGAACCTGACTTATCATTCAAAGACAAAGCATATTGATATTCAATATCACTTTGTGAGAGACATGGTTGAAGAAAAGAAAGTATTGTTGATGAAGGTGGACACTTTAAAGAATGTTGCAGATTTATTAACAAAATCTGTGAGCACTGAGAATTTATCTTGGTGTAGAGGATCCATGGGCATTGTTTCCCTGGATTATTGACTATGTAACCCTGTAGCCCCATGTATGCAAAGAAAACAACAAGTGGGATAATGTTGGGTATGTGTTATATTATTTGCACGAGTAGTAGTGTTTGTGTTGCATCAGGTGTGAAGGGGGGATAAATATCCCCACGTGGGGGTTCGGGGGAAATGCACCCGATATTTTTTTTCCTTGGTAAACATGTTGCATTTTTTCCTCATTTTTTGTGTTGCCTCAATTTTCGTGTCCATTGTTGGGTGGTTTTTCGGCACATGGTTTTTTGGCAATGGTTTCTATTTCTGGTTAAGGAATTAGGGTTGTTGACTAATCCAGGTCATTGGTTTAGGGTTTTGTATGTTGTTGGCTCCTATATGTATATTGTATTGTAAACAATGTATCACTATGAATGAATATATAATATGTTGGTTTTCTCGGTTTGAGTTTCTACGGGAAAAATCTCTGTGTAATGTTTGTATTTTCCACTGTATCTTTTTTGTTCTTTTACTGAAAATCTGTTTGCAGTAAATATTCTACAAGGTTAAAATCTACAATTTTAACCAAACACATAAGAACTCAGGTCCCAAACCAACCTTACTAAATATACTCTCACTATTGTTCCAGATTCAGTTCACTGTTGTTGTAGATTTAGTAATTGCCAATTCATTGATTCGGTTAATTTTTCTATCAGTCCATATTTTAGTTATGTTTAGTTACACAAATGCATGATCTATTCTTAGAGAAGGGCTCCAATCCCTAGAGGCTAGGTAGTTAGTTTGGAAGCATGAATATTTGAGTGAGGGTGCAGAGTTTAAGTAGTTTACATGCATACATGCCACAACCATTCTCCAATTGGGATGCATTAACTCAAGCATTGTTACCCATTTGGTTAGGCATAAGGCTTAGGGTTTGAGGATGCTTCATACTTCTTGCATGTGTCTAGTTTATTATTTTCAGATCTGCAAGTTTTTTGTTCATATTATCAGTAATATGTGTTTGTAGGTGAATGTACTCTATAGTTATTATTTGTACGTGAATGTACAAATCATCATCATTGTTTGACATGGCATAGCAGGAAAACTTTAAATATGGCACAAACAGAAACATCCCATCACTCATATCATTTGACATACAAAGGTTCCAACATAAAATAATGGACCATCGTACTATGTAACAATGTAATACATCAGGGATATGGAATAAACCCAAGCCGACAAGCAAAAACATGTGGTAAAATCCACATGCACAATGTCTGACAACATGGACCTTCCAATCTATATTTGTATGATTGTATCTAAGACTGAATGTATCCATACAGTTTCTCATGATTCATGGAACATGCTTCTAGAAAAAAACAGATTATCAACCTAAAACCAACCTATCACAGGAAAAACAATTTTTAAAAATGGATTTTTATTGATGTGGCATTATTTTGAGCCAATAATAATATGCAAGATGAAAATGACTTGTTGTATGCTGAAGTGATTTATTTTTAGATAAGTATTGTTGGTTTTGTAACTTGTTGAGAAGAATTGAGTTCTTAAAATTGATATATCTCTTGCATTTGTGTTGACTTGCCAAATGGATGACTAATTTTATATTGTTTCTCTCATGTAGGTTTCACTTTTGGTTTCTAGATCGGTTTGAAATTCTAATTGTTAAAATTTTAGTGAGATGTCAAACAACAATCGTGGAAAGAAAACATTAAAACAGTGGGATGCATTTTCTTACTTTCAAAAGCCTCAATCCAAGAACCCAGATTCTCTTCATGATTCAAGATCTTTTGAGAAACCCATCAGTGAGATTCAAAGAGATGTCAACTCTTCTAAGATTGCATCTAATATCCATATAATAGATTATGAAATAGTTTCCTCTAGTGATCAAATTGAGATGCTTTCACCAAAAATTGACAATAACAATGTTGAAGGTTTTTCCTTAGAAGGCAACACAAACCATTCACAATCACGAAAAAGGAAAAAAGTTCAATGGGACATAGGGAGACAATTCCAATAAGAATGGGTCTCAAAATTTCCATTTATTGAACCAATACCTCCAACAAATGAGAAAGAAGCTTCACGGGAAGTTATATGCATTATATGTAGTTGGAAACTTGGAAAGACAGTAAAATTGCAGATGAAGTTATATACAATAGAGAAGCGTGCATGAAAGGTGTATGATAAGGAAATTGTAAATGGCGAGGATAAATCTATTATCAAATGGAAATATTCTAAGGAATGTCGACATGTCAAATATGAAGATGAATATAATAAATACTTAATCAGTAAGAGAAAACTCAAGGCAAGTGGAGGAACCATCACATCTCTATTTGGAAAGATGATGGAAAGAAATTAGTTATCCAAGACGATGCAATTAAGCACTGTATTTCACATTTTATCTAGAGGTTGTCCTATGACAGATTTTACAGATTACAAGAACTTTCTATCTTTTATTGCAATGTCAAATTTTCCATATTCTCATTGGTCAGTAACAAGTGGTTGGGAGTGGGTAGAATATCTAGCTCAAGTAGAAAATGATTATTTGAAAGAGAATATTGCAAATGCTAGGTTTTTTTCATTATCTTTGGATGAAGTTACAAATATTGATAATACTTCATGGATTTGCATGAGCATTTATATGGTTAATGATCATGTTAGGCATTCATATTTACTTGGGATTCATAAAATGAGGGATAATTCTACAACTCAAAATATTTATGAACTTGTCTTCAAGACTTTGAAGGAAATTGGTGGTATGGATCATTTAGTGATTGGAAAAAGTTGGTATGTGTCGGAGCAGATGGAGCAACAATCATGCAATGGAAAAGGAATGACATTTGTGTCAAACTACAACTATCAACTTTACCATTTATGATTAGTATTCATTGCATGGCTCATAGAATGAATCTTACATTTAAAATATTAAGCAAGTTTCCAATGGTTTCAAAAGTTGAAGATCTTGTACATGAAACTCATGCATACTTTTGTCGTAGTCCCAAGCGAATTAAAGATTTTCAAAAATTTGTTGAGGGTGTTACAGATGGAAAAAAGCTACTAAAAGATGTTGATAAAAGATGGATCTCATTGAATGGACCAGCTCAAAGACTATTTAATGAGTACCAATCCTTAGTAGGGGTGATGTATGAACATCGCTCCAGTGTAGACAAAGCTCAAGATCTTCTCTTTCAATTAATTGATATAGAGACATTATTAACATTGGTTGGAATTCTTCCTATGCTTTCTAAAATGAATGTCCTTGTGAAAATATCTTAGAGTCACACAATGTATATTTCAGATTACATACATACAAGAAAATTAACATTTCTTCAATTGGATAATTTGTATATGATGCCAGAGTCTTTCACAGGTCCAACATTTAAAGGTTGGACTACTATCATCGATATAGAAAACATTGAAAATTATTTGAAGTTTGATGGAAAATGAATACTATGTATGGCAGTGTGCGGGTATATGGTTCCATTTCGTTATGTTAGTAATATGGGACAAATCACTAAAGAGTTCCATGTGTCAAGAGACCAATTCAACAATGTTGTGATTTCAGTGAAGTGCAACTTGATAGAAATTGAAAAATCACTAGCATCAAAGATAAGGGAACAATTTCCTTGAGATGAATTATTGGAGGCCATGTATGTGTTATACCCTCAATATTGGAACCCTAAACACAATAGAGAGGCTAAAAGATTTGACTTTTAGAAAAATTAAAAAAAATAGTGCACCAATTTGGCAAGAATCACAATGTACAAGGAGAAAAGATTGAAGGTATATTAGATCCATCAAAGTTGTATCAACAAGACAATCTCTTTGGTCAAACAATGTTAGTTCAATATTGTGGTTTGGAGAAACCTCTAGAACATGGTGCAATAACAAGATTATGGACTAAGTTAGGTGAAAGCCAATACCTATAAGAAAACATGTCAGAATATTTCAAATTAGCATATTTATGTCAAACCATGATTTTGGGATTGGTGGAGGATGAGAGAATGTTTAGTGCACTATAATTATTGAAGTCAAAGTTGAGGAACAATCTTTATAAACATATGGATACATGTTTAATATTATATGTAACAAAGTATGACATAAACAATTTTCCATTCGATAGAGCACTAGCTCTTTGGCGATCAGATTGTGATAGAAGGGGAGAATACAACACAACAAATTCCTCTAATGAAATTGATATGGCATATAATTTTTTGGAGGCTCATAAAAATAGTTCATCTACAGAGTTTCTTGTCCATAATATAGAAAATGAGGGTTGACATGTTGATGTGAATTGGGATATTAATATACCCCAAGATGTTATCTAAACCAATATACATGAGGGGACTCTTATTTTGATTTACATGTTCCATTGATGATTGAAGTTGTAGAAATAATGAATGGAATGGCACATGTGATGTGATTCTTGTTAGTTTATTGACTTAATTGTTCCTCTATTTTTGGAGTACATTGGAAAAAGGTAATTCTTTATGGGAACAAGATTACCATCTGTAAATTTGACATCGCATTTAAGGTAAAAATAGGTTCTATATTTTGTATTAAATAGTGTAACATTGAAGCTACATTTATTTGATCCAAGCTATTTTAAGTTTTATGGTTTGATAGTTAACTAAGACATTCTCTTTTTCCTATCTGTGACAGGAAATGAAGTTGTCATTTGATGAAGTTGAGACCTATCTCTTCACATAGATAGTGTCCTAGTATTAAAGGATAAATAACTAATTAACAAGACTTTCACTAAGAAAGAATAGGCTCATTCAAGACTCAAGTGCATGAAACTTCTTGGATTTGTAACTTTATCTTGGCAAATTTTAATGGTTTTTTTGTTGTTTGCATTTGGACCATTTTTTCAACTTTGGAAATTTGGTTTTATTTTGATTAAAGATTGTGTTAGTCCCTTGAATGCTTCTAGTTCTCATTTTATGCTTGACTGAAGCTTGAACCATTTGTAGTAGATTGATTGGTTTATTTAGAATATATTATGTTTATTTATATTTTCTTTGAGAAGACATTTTGGTATTCATAAAAGGAATGAGCCATGAGTTGCTAAGAGAAGAGAAAAATGGTCTATGTACTGGCCTACTAGATTACTACGCAATCATGATAGGACATATATTGCCAATGAGACCAACATTCCTCTAATACATTTATAATTTTGATGTCATGAATAAAAAAACTTTACATGTATCCTCTCAATATTTTTTTTATGAATCATTGAAATGATTTGTAATCTAGTCTGGTTATTTCAAAGGCAATCAAGCACAGTATATGCATAAAGCTTGAGTCTTCTGACACTAATCCATATGTTGAGACTGTTATAGATTTCCTTCTGACACTAATTCATATGCTGACCCAAGATAATCAAAACCTACTCAAATTCTGATCATTGTTGAGATTGTTATAGATTTCCTTCTCACTGAACAATTCTAAATCTAATTGTTGAATTAATCCTTCACCACTAAACCACTCCTTGTAGAAAACAAACCACTCATATGAAATGAATTAAAATATCTATACTACTTTTTCAAGAAGTTAAATCCTCTCAAAAGATCTACTCTATGATTGTATCAATAAAATTTGCACTTCAAAGAAATTTTAACGTCATTAAATCATAAATCCACAATCACACCTCCATCTAGATCTGGCTCAGAAATAAACAATAGAGAACTTAATCTATGATATCATTCAGTGAGATGGTTGATATGTAACAAAAATACTAATCATCAAGTGACAAGGAGTAATTGAACCATTCAGGAAATATTACACTTTCAAGATAACAAACTGTTACAACAAAAATTCCAATCTATTCAACAACATCAATCCAAAAATAATTACTGCTTCAACAACATTAATCATACAGACTGCAGACAAAGGTTAAGTTTTTTATTTATCATGTGACATGCAAAGGAAGATAAAATTAACAATCAATTGAGTCGAGCTCTGTGTGGAGGTGGGTCCTTGCCTCCAAACATAGATTCCTGTAAAAAAACTAAAAATAATTAATCACTAACAAAAATCCAGTTGAACATTGTCCCTTCTTATTAAGAGATTAAATTTCTATATAAAATTTTAATTCTCCAGTGCTCAATGGAAAAAAAAGGACTATCTCCCTAGTGTAAACACTTTGTACATGTTTTAAACCATGCCATGTTCTCAGAATAGAATGAAACTACTAGTAGTTCGAACAGTCTTGAGAATCTTTCGATTCTCAATTTGTTCATAACTTCTTAAAATAGAGACCATTAAGATTACAATAACAAAAATTAGAAACTTAGAAATCGACACTCCAATTGTTATCCAATGACGTGGAAAGTTGCATGATTCCCTAGATAAGTTGTGATAATTCCAGTCTCCAGAAGATCTCCCTCTGCCAGTTGGATATGCTAGATCCGGGAGGAGAGTCAATCGATGGTGCCATAGTCTTCTTTGTGTGTATTTCATCCAGGTGTTTCAGCACCAGCGGTCTAGTTGGCAACATATTTTCATTCATTCTTATTAATTCATCAGTAATTTGTAATGATCCCAAGCCAAATTCTTTCTTGGAATCACTAACTACTACTAATTTATTGAGTTATTAAGTGCATACAAGATTCATCAACACATGGAGATCACAATATATTCAAGATGTAGAAGCACAAGCAAGGATCTAACCTTTTTATTATGAGCAATGTAAGATCAATACAATAGATGACCGATCTGGCATAAACCTCAGATGGCTGTACAAGCAATAGATATGAGCTACTACAAAATGCTCCCGCTAATACAAAATAATGCCTCCAAAGGCTGAATAAGAAATGAAGATCAATACAAGTAGATCTGAATGCCAAACTCTCTAGCTGAAGAATGCCACGCTCCAATAGAAGGCTGAAACCCTCAATAACATGGCCCTGCTGCCAAAAGTGTCCAATCACCCTAAGAAATATGCCAATTGATAGATCGGGTGATGGTAAGAATAACCCAGGTTCCTGAATCTCCAAGATCCCTCTCAATCTTTGTAGATCTGAATTTCCCACTAGATGGGGTGCCCCACTGGATGATTGAAACCCTAGTTGGTTCGACCCTGATGAAGGAGGCCTCCAAATGCTATGAAACTCTCCAAGAATATAGATCGGGTGATGGTAAGAATAACCTAGGTGCCTGAATCTCCAAGATCCCTCTCAATCTCCGTAGATCTGAATTTCC
>ML779188.1:968249-980638 GCA_009831015.1 Picea engelmannii | reverse complement strand
TCCTTTTCCTTTCTTAAGTCAACTTAAAAATATAACTTTTAACTTCTTGAATTTCCCCCCTTCAGTGTGAGACTATGACCTAGTGGGGGTTCCCAGGCCACTGAGTCTCCTCATCACCTCTCTAAGAGGTGGGGGACATTACATAATTACCCAAATTAGGAAACATCATCCTAGTTTACAAGTACTCTATGAATTAACATATCACAATAATCAATGAATAATGAATTATGAATTTTACCTGCTCCAGGGACTAGGATTGATGTTCTCATAGGAAATGTAAACAATAGGGTCCAAGGATGAATTAATACATCTCCCCCCAATTGCACCATTTCATGTCCCCGTGCAACTTCAAAGTTCACTCACTCGTAATCGAAGTCTGAGTCAGGGCATGGAATTTTCCAATGCAAATTAGAAATATTGTAGGATGATGCATCATTATCTTCTAAATTCCTGTAGCCCCTAGAATAAATCACTTATTCCCAACATTCCCTTTTAATATTCTTAGTCAATTTGTACTTATGATGATACTTCTTTGTTTGCAGCCAAATAATAGGGAAACGAAATTTAAGCCCCAACCATTATGGACCACAAGTCTGAATGCACTCAATATAGCTAGGAACCCGAGATAGAGCATAGGTAAAAATTTCATGACTGTAGGGATCCTTGGTCCTCAAGGCCAGAGAGGATGTTTCCAATCTAAATTTTCTACCTTCCAGTGCAAATAGTTTCTGATCATTAATTTTTTTAACACAAGAATCTATGACGAACCTTTGAAGGTCAATCACTTTTCTAGTCTTGTAAGATGAAGATAGTAGATGTCGGTGTATATTAAAAACATTTACAGGAGTACGAGGTTCACCCCTAATCCATAATGTTGTTTCTCCTTCATTCTTCTGGATTGTGTGGAAGACATTCCACCATTTTGCTTGATTGTTCACAAAATAAGTGAAGGATCTCAACTACATATCTCCTACGTAGGGAACATGAATACATTTTATATCCAACAGGCAGGCATGTTCATGCAAATAAAGCTCACACAAGAAATGTTGATCTAAAAAACCACTATGGGAGAAAGTTTGTAAAAACTCAGAGGCACTAATCATTTATAAGGCCTTCTTTCCTTAATAACTTTAATCTTAAAAAGAGTTAATTTCTCATGAAGGAAGACTGGGTATGAGGGAGAAGGGCTTCTACAGCTCAACAACTCTTCTTCTAACAAATACATTTGATTTTTATCATGTTGCAAAATCTGGCACTTAGCTTGCAACTTCTTCAACTCTCCCAATTCCTTCTTCAGTTCTTCCCATTTAAATTTTTGATATGTCAAAAATTTAGCGTATTTATCCTTGAGGTCATGTATTTCCTTTCTATGGGTTGGAATGGGAATCATTCCTTCTCCAAACATGGAAACATGTTGCTTCCATTTATCAATCTCTTCCAGCAAAAAGATAGTATTATCTTCTGTGTCATAATGGTCAACTTCTTGTTCATCCTCATCACTGATTTCTAGAGGAATTTGAGCCTGTGTCATTGGTTCTTGTGTAACAGTGACTTTATCTGGCTATGGTAATTCCTCTTCCTCAACCACTGGTTATTGTGTCAAAGTTTCTTCTTTCGTGGTCTCATCAGTTTGTTGATTTAAATTAGGTACCATTGGTTCTTGTGTAGCAGTGGTACTCTCAGGCTGGGTTGGTTCAGTAGTCTTAGCCATCATTGGTTTTTGTGTTATAGTGACAACTTCCTTTATATAATTATTAGACTATGTATTTAAATCAGGAACCGCTAGTTGTGTTACAGTGGCATTCTCAGGTCTTTCAGCAGTCTTCTTTTGTTCTTCCTTAGCCACCGGTTCTTGTGTGGCAGTGGATTTATTTCTCTGTGTTGCCTCAACTAGCTCTTCTTGTCTTATGATTACTCCCAAAGATGAGGGATCAAGAAGGTTCACCTCATACCCATCCAATATATAAATATCCCCACACTCAAGACACAAATATTCCTTAAATGTTTCATGTGTTTCAGCCTTCTCTGATGGCACAGTCTGTCCTCCTAAAAGATAAATTCATATCATGAGGCAGAGGCCTTTGGGCTCCCTTTTTTGGTTTTATCATTTCCAATTCCCCCGTAATCCTTTTAACTTCTCTTTTCAATTGATCATTGTAAAAAAAAAGGAATGAATTTGAATTTTACCTCTTTCAACAGAAGGTTCTTGTGTTTCAACAACTCTTTGATTTGGGTGCAAGTTGTAATTTGGTTCTTGTGTTACAACAACAACTTCCTATTGTTGTTCATAACCCAGTGGTTCTTGTGTAATAGTAGTTGAAAGATGACGCAACACAGGAATCTCGATTTCTACCATTTTCATTTTAGTTGCTTCTGCTACGACAACAACCCTGGTTCTTCTCCTTATACTTGGGAAAGTTGATGGAAATGATGGAAATGGCCTCTTCCTCCTTAATAGATTTGGATCTGTTTGGGTAGGTTTCTCTAAGACAATTTCAACTTCATAATCAGGGGAAACATGGGAAGAATCATCATGCAAAGTAGAGGATTCTTCCTGCAACTCAATTACATTCTCGCTTGGAATCATTGTTTCAACCTCCCAAATCTGTTTAGGTGGAGTTTCTTCCCTTTCAGGTGGCGGTGACCTCTCCACACTTAACTCCTTCATTGTATATCTAAAAGGCATCTTTGTATATGATCCTTCCCTCATTTATATCATGGGTTCTTCCACTCTCAATTATTTTTCTATATCCCCTCCTTCATGTTGTGTTGGTTTATTCTCCTATATCAACTGCTCATTTTCCTCTGCTATAATGGTAAGTGATTTTTCATGGTTTTGGTGCATATATTCCTCCATATGCACTCCAATATATTCCATATGTACATCTTCTGCAATCACAACTCCAGGGTTTTCCCTCATTTCTACATCACCACTGCCATGTCCTAGTTCTCCAACAACATTATCTTGTGCCAACTCTTCATTAATTCCTTCTCTTTCTTCTCTTTCCCTATCTAAAATACTCTTTTCACTACTTCCTTCCTCCTCTTCTGATTCATTGCCATCATTTTCATCAACTTCTAGTTCTCCCCTGGCAATGAATTGAGCCCATGTCTGGTTTTGTAGTTCCAAGGCTCTCAACACTATTAATTTTATCAGACAATGGTGTGTGATATAACCTTGGGGAAAATGAGATTGTCTTACATAATGTGCCATATTATGTAAATATTCTAATAAATAATAAGGCATATTCACCAAGGAACCATGAAAAAGGTGTGATAGCAGAACAAAATCATATGTGTAAACAATCTTATACCTACCTTCACATGTAATATATTTCTTCAAGAAAACAACAACCTGGTCCCAAGGTTAAGGGAAAGAGTATATTGTTGTGCCACGTCCTCTAGGTTTCACTTGCTCTCCTTCCTCCAAGAAATTGGTCTTTGCATTAGGAATGGTTTTCGTTCGTCCAAACCATTTTCTGCTAGTGTTGGGAAGCCTTGTAACAGAGGATGTAACCGCCTTTGTTACACTAATATCGAAACCTATAACATGTGAATGGGTTCCTGTTAAATTCCAGGCGAATTCTATGGAAATATCATTGTCAAACTCATTCAACCACTCGAAATATTCTACCCACCCTACGTCTTCAAATATTATGTAGACTTATGGGCGCCGACGCAAGGTGTCGAGGGTTGTTGGTTCATGATGGACTACAAATCCTCCCATGTTGAATGTTCTTCTGTGTAATTAGTTGTTACAGTATTGCAAAGGAGTTTCAGGTTCAAAATTCCCAACAAAGACCCGAGAGCTTCAACATGCATGAGCGTGCAAGAACAATGGAAGGATATTTGTTGGTATTTTTGGAAAGGTGGTGGTGATTCGAATTTCATGGGAAAAATCAACCTGACAACCATGTTGATTGAATGTTTATGGCAGCGGTTGGTTAATTTATTCAGGGATGATGGGATACCCCCCAACTTGAACCGACAATATTGGCCGTCTGTTGGTGATGTGGAAGGGCATGGAACAATTTTTATTTCACAGTATCATGTCAAACACATGTCACAGTGACCATTCATACCTATAGATTGTAAACCACAGACACGTACATGCGGGCACTGACCAACAACAAGCAAAATTTGAGGTGGCGATTATGTTCAACTTATCATTACCTTCCATTAATAGATACTTATTATTGACGACCATGGATGAAAATGGTGGAATAACTCTGGTAGTTGGATATGATGGAATCAGTGGGGCCATGGCCCATAGTCTTCTTCGTGCATGTTTCAACATGGTGTTACAGCACCAACATATCTACATTCATTCTTATTAATTCTTCATATTCTTCTTCGTGCATGCAATGTGTTTCAGCCAGGTGTTTTAGCATGATTTTTCAACACCATCATATCTGCATATATGTACATCTCCATGGTTTACAAGTATGACTATGTAATTACCCAAATTAGGACTAAGGAAACATCATCCTAGTTTACAAGTTAACTATGAATTAAGTTTTAACATAACACAATGTTGAATGAATAATGAATTATACATGCTCTAGGATTGATGTTCTCATGGGAAATGTAAACAATAAGGATGAATTAATACAAGAGAATGAGATGAAAATGGAATGGAAATGATAAGGAAAAAGGGGTAATTTTAGCACCCAACAATGTCTCACTTGAGTATATTAACATAGTCTTCTTCATTCGTGTTTCAACACGGTGTTTCAGCATGGTGTTTCAATACCAGCATGTATGCATTCATTGAACATTCTTATTAATTCTGCATAGTCTTCTTCATGCGTGCAACGTGTTTTAGCACCAACATATCTACATTCATTCTTATTAATTCTATAGTCTTGTTTGTGCATGGAGCGTGTTTCATCATGATCCAAGTGTTTCAGCATGATGTTTCAACACCAACATATTTTCATATATGTACATCTATGTGGTTTACAGGTATGACTGTGTAATTACCCAAATTAGGACTAAGGAACAATCATCCTAGTTTACAAGTTAAATATGAATTAAGTTTTAACATAACACAATGTTGAATGAATAATGAATTGTACCTTCTCTAGGATTGATGTTCTCATAGGAAATGTAAACAATAGGGATGAATCAATACAAGAGAATGAGATGAAAATGGCATGGAAATGATAAGGAAAAAGGGGCAATTTTAGCACCCAACAATGTCTCACTTGAGTATATTAACATAGTTTTCTTTGTGAGTGTTTCAGCACGATGCTTCAGCATGGTGTTTCAACATGGTATTTCAGCACCAACATATATGCATTCATTGAACATTTTTATTAATTCTTCATAGTCTTCTTCATACGTGCAATGTGTTTCAGCCAGGTGCTTTAGCACAATGTTTCGGCACCAACATATTTGCATTCATTCTTATTAATTCTACATAGTCTTCTTCGTGTGTGGAGCGTGTTTCATCTTGAGCCAAGTGTTTCAACACCAACATATTTGCATATATGTACATCTCTGTAGTTTACAAGTATGACTATGTAATTACCCAAATTAGGACTAAGTAAACATCATCCTAGTTTACAAGTATGAATTAAGTTTCAACATAAAACAATGTTGAATGAATAATGAATTGTACCTACTCCAGGATTGGTGTTCTCGTAGGAAATGTAAATAATAGGGATGAATTAATACAAGAGAATGAGATGAAAATGGCATTGAAATGATAAGGAAAAAGGGCCAATTTTAGCACCCAACAATCATACAATGTCTCACTTGAGTAGGTTAACAAATTTATGTGGGACATGAATCCTGATTCTTGACAATGGTCTAAGCCTTTATGGCTTCTCAACTAAATTCTATAAACAAGCCTAAAACATTGTGGATCTGGTCAATTGCATAGAGGGAAAGCATAAGGAAAATAAGAGATGTATATATTTAGTGATATAAGCATAGATATTTGTAGTGCTTGGCATATATATTTAGTCTCCAAAATGTCTTGCTGACTACATTGTGTAGGTGAGCACATGTGACATAAGTGCTATATTTTGTACCATATTTTCTTGGAATACTCCCAAGATCGAACATTGATTCGAATTTATTTAAATTAATAGACTTTTAAAAGATTCTCCAAGACTTTTAAAAGGTTTTATAATTATGGGAAAATTCGCCACAATTTCACAAGATTTTATAATTCCTTGAAAGATTCGCCCAACTTTTACAAGATTATATAATTTGGTGAAAGATTCGCCAAAAAATTATATATGCATATTATGTTATTGATAAAATAGCCTTCACTCTCTCCCATGTGTCATGGTATTCTCCCATTTATTATACATATAAATTTAGGGGGGTTCTTAAAATTTTCCCTAAAAATAATCAAACCTTAAAAAAAATGGAAAATTGTATTATCCATTCTAAGGGATTAAGTCCTCATTTTTGGGTGGAAGCCATTAATTGTGTCAAATACATAGTAAATCACACTCCCACGAAGAATTTAAAAAATGTAACACCAGAAAAAGAATGGAGTAAAATTAAACTTGATGTAAGCCACTTATATGTGTTTGGTAGTAAAGCATGAGCGCACATTCCTAATGAGAAAATGAAAGAATTACAACCTAAAAGTTAGCAGTATTTTTTTGTTGGATATTTTGAAGATGTCAAAAGTTATAGACTTCTTCAACCTCATTTCAATGAAATAATTATTAGGAAAGATGTTAACTTTGATGAAAATATCTTGGTCTGCGAGCCTAATTCGACGTTTGTTCCATCTTTGGCCCGCGAGCCATATTCAGTGTATGTGCCATCTTCTCTTCTCAACTTTTCTTTCAATGATCATATTTTGGTCTCTTCTTTAGATTATAATAGTGAGGATGAAAACCCACCTTCCCTGCTTGCCTTCCTCCAGTTGGTTCCATTCAACATGAATCTACACCAGCACCATCGTTTCCCATACAGGTTCGTACAAAACAAGATGAATTTGGTGATCTTGTCAATGATATTATTGATCAGTGTCGTACACATTCATAGTTCTAGCAAGCCTCCTCTCTGTTAGCTCAAGTTTCATAGACTAATGATCTAGAAACATTTGCAGAAACTTCTCACCATCCATATTAAGACACAAAAATGAATGAAGATTATTGTTCCTTAATGGAAAATGATACTTGGTACCTTGTACCTATTCCAAAAGGAAGAAAAATTTTATGTTGAAAATGGGTGTATAGAACCAAGTATGCATCATATGGAAGTGTTGAAAGACATAAGTCCGGGTAAGGTGCCAAAGGATTTTCTTAAGTTGAGTGACTAGCTATAATGAAAACTTTGCCCCCATATCCAAAATGAATTTCATCCACCTTGTTCTAGCCTTTTCTACCTCATATAAATGGGAGGTCCATCAAATGGATGTTAAATTTTCCTTCTTGCATGGGGATTTGCAAGAGGAAATTTACATGGAAAAATATCATGGCTATGTCCAAAATGACTCTAGCCTTTTTTTCGCCTTAATAAATTCTCTATGGTCTTAAGAAAGCTCGTCGAGCTTGGTATGGTAAAATAGATAGTTTTTTTCTTCACACCGACTTTTCTGGATGTCAATCTAACCCCATTGTTTATACCAAGAAAGTAGGCAACCATCTCATAATAGATGTTCTTTATGTTGATGACCATATTCTCACTCGCAGTGACCCTAAACTTTTAAACCATGTGAAGTCCATCCTTAAGAAGAAATTTGAAATGATGGACTTAGGTTATTTCCATTATTTCATTGGCTTCGAGGTATTGCAAACCAAGGAAGGAATTTCCATTTCCCAGTCCAAGTATGCATGTGACCTTGGCTGATTTCATATGTGAGATTGTAAACCAACACTTTCTCCCTTTCAGTTTGGAGTCAAACTTTCTATCACCTATATTAACCTGAAGTAGATGCCACTTTGTACCGACAGTTAGTTCGTAGTCTCTTATATTTGACTCATACTTGTCCTAATATTCTCTTTTCTATTGTTCTTATTGCTTGGTATATGAAAACACCCAAAGAGGGCCATTGGGAAGCAACAAAAATGATACTTTAGTATATTTGGGGTACAGTTCACTTTGAGATACATTACAATTCAGGGGGGACTCCTTTGTTGGTTGGTTTCATTGATTTCGATTGGGCCAACATCCTTGATGATTGGAAATATACTACAAGTTATTTTTTAAGTTTTGTTTACGGACCTATCACTTGGGCGTGTAAGAATCAACAAGCTCTTGCTATTTTTTCAATGGAAACAGAGTATTGAGTAGCTATTAATACAAGTCAAGAAGCCTTGTGGCTTCCATAGATCTTTTTAGAGTTTGGATTTCAATAGTAGCATATGATCACCCTCTAGTGTGACAATCAGAGTGCCATCAAGCTCGCCAAAGATACAGTTCAAAAAACACATTGAACTACACATGTACTTCATTAGAAATCTTATTCAATATCTTGTTCTCAAAGTGCTCTTTTGTTCTACAAATGATCAAGTTGTAGACATTTTCACTAAGTCTCTTACAAAAGACAAGTTTTTCAAACTTCAATCTATGTTAGGAGTTCAGGAAGTTTTCATTAGAGGGGGGGGGTAATTTCTAATTCCTCCTTCCTTTTCCTATTGTGCCACCTTTGTAAATAATTCAATCCTATCTCAAGTTGTTCTTAAGAGGGGATGTTAGAATATTTAGGCACTTAGGAGTTAATTAAGATCAACTTGGTATAATGTGTCATTAGGTAAAGTGTGTTTCTTTAATATGCATTCATAGTTATCTAATCCAACTGTCGTGATATGTTTTAGACATAAAGTGATCCGACAATGCATATTCTTTTCGATACTAACGAATATATCGATTCATGGATTAACATATGATTGGTCCATGATTTATATTTAAAGAGCATGGAGGGTGATTTTCTAAATATTGATCATGAGAAACTATTATGTAAAACATTTTTTCTTTTGCATTAATATATTGCCTCAAGTGGTTGTGTTGGTTGGCATCATGCAGTGTTTCCCTCTTTGAGGGTTTTAACCACATAAAACATCGATGCACCGATCTTTGATATGTTTGTGTGAGTGGTTGCTTAAGGTGTTTGTTGTGTGGAAATACCATGTTTTGTCGAACGATGAGACCCCCTTGTTCCCCCCTCCATGAATGATTTCATTGCTTAGTGTTGTTAGACTACGAGTCCCTAGACAATAACAAAGTCACAAAGGAGTTGTAAACCTTAACTATTGATCTGAGTTGTAAACCTTTTCTATTAATGAGGTGTTGTCATGATCCACTAAGGAGTTTTAAGTGAGATCTAGATCTAGATATAGAAGTGGTTCAATCTATGTACTATAAATTCATACCATAAGATCAATACAATGAGCAATAGAAGGTCAGTTGATGTCACCTCCATATAGTTGTAGTTCCATCAAACACATTATTTTCTAGAAACATCAATTCGATGTGATTCAGACTTGAGGTAGCAGGAACAAATGCAGAGACATTCTGATTGTCAAGAGTCGTATAACCATTGTTCATAATCAACTTGAATAATCAGTGGCATCGTTCCCTTCATCCCTGCCCTATTATTGTCTCGTATTTTTGCAAATTGTTACGAGGGTATCAAGTAAATAAATAGGGATTGGTTATTTCATTGTGTGTGTAAGAAATACCTCAGCCTCTGCAGAAATACCCTCGAGAAAAACAAAAATAAAGAGCCTATGAAACCCATGCAGGAGCCGCATTTTTTTCTCAACTCAGAACACTTATTTGTTTTAAATGCATCTCTCGCTATGATTTAGGAATATCAATGACTGCCAATGTGCGAGAAATCATTAGTTGAGGAGTCCTTGGTGCCACTGCTGCAAATTCTCATCATTAAAGCATTATCTCCGGTATCCCTTGTATGAGCATGATGTACAAAAAGAAATATGAAACTATTGCAGTAGCTCCAACTCCAGATTCAACTCCATGTTTGATAAGTACAGGTAATGATAGCTTGCAGTGGTAAATGAGTTTTCATTTGTGAAGGCAACTATCACAACATAATCAACATTGAAAATGCACATTTAATAAGTGCACTATTTAGGTATGTTGTACGCGAAATTTGTTTATGCTCTTTATTGGAGTATTGAACAACATTGTTCACTTCAAAATGGGGTATGATCAATTATTTTTATGAACATTGAATCCTTCTCATTGTATTTGGTCTCACAAAAGGGATTCTTTGTAAATTGTAAAAGAAGATGAAGATAATTTCTCTAAGTGTTAAGAACTAGATCTATCACATGTTCAATAAAAATGAATTTTTATGGAGGCTTTGTGTCTTAGATTTTCCTGAAATTGAATAAGGGGATTTAAGGACACTTGTATGTGTGTATGATTGTGCATGATTTCTTGGATGTTTATGTTGTTTTGTGTCTAGTACTTTGACACTCGTATTTAATTTGGTAAGAAAATCAAGTACACAATGCTCATGGGTTCATGAATAATCATGATTGCAATTAGGAACTAAAAGCATGTAAAGAACAAATTGTTGGTTGTTAATCTAGTTTGTTGAAGCATTAAATTAATCATTGAATTGTAACCCATTGAATTTGAACATTGAATTGTACAAAGGGTAAAGTGTCAATACCCTTTCAAAATTCAAGTGTGAATGTTATCACCACTACCTCTCTGAAATTTGAATAAGGAGGTCAAGTGAGTCAAGACATTGTAATCACAAGTCGAGGTGCATGATCGGTAGTACCTGACACCCTAAGGTGAAATCAAATCAAGCGAGCATGATATAAAAGAAACAAATTCAAACGAGCAAGTACAAACTATTAGGATATTTAGACACTTAGGAGTTAGTTAAGATCTACTTGGTCTATTGTGTCGTTAGGTAAAAGTGTGTTATCTAGTGTATTTTTTTAGTATGCATTAGTATGCATTTGTAGTTAGGAAATCTGATGGTCACGATATGTTCCCAACATAGAGTGATCTGACGGTTCATACTCTCCTCGATCTTAACGAACATTGATATGTGTATTAACACCTGATTTTTCCATGATCTCTATTTAAAGAGCATGGAGGGTCATTTGATGATGATTGATTGTGAGAAAATCTCTTGTAAAATCTCTTTGTTGTCTTTTTCTTTGCATTAATAAACTGCTCCAAGTGGTTGCATTGGCTGGGGCCATGGATGTTTCCCCGTAGGGGTTTTACCACGTGAAAAAATCGATGTGTTGATCTTTTATCTGGTTATGTGAGTGGTTACTGAAGGTGTTCATCCTCTGTTGGAATACTTCTGTTATTGAACATGGTACCAGAGCCTGTTTTCACTCCTGTTGTAGATTGAGATCGTGAAGTCGAGTTGTCTCATATCCATTTTTTCTCATTTTCGTACATTTCTGGGATGAGAGGAATGTTCCATTGGGTCCAGAGAACTCGTTTCAGTCAGGCACACTTTTTGTTTCACTCGAAAATGTTTATATTTTCCCAAGATACGACCATTACAGTCAGATCCAGAGGTATAAAGCTTGAATACGCATTTTTTTTTAATTTTCGTAGAGTAGTATTTTGGTTTTATTTTGGTTTTGTTTTATTTATTTCCAGGTTGCTACTCTTTTATATATGCGTATTCTCTTTTCCCCACACCCTGTGCGATCTCAGCAAATCAGAAACAGATAGGAAAAGGTGCATCTTCCAGGTAAGCTAACCGAGATCTAACCCTTTTTGTCATCGAGAAGCGAAATTTTTTTCTTGTGTGAAAATAGTTTTTTTTTAACATGCTCTCCAAGGACGTCAACAACAAAAACAACAACAATCCTCCTTTTGAACATTACAATATGTTTTGCTAGATCATTTGGTTAAAATTTGTCTTATTAAGTAAGAGGTCTTGAGTTCAAGTCTCTCTTTTGTTACTTTTTTTGAAAAAGTTCATGCTAAAATTGTAAAGTGTATTTCACTTCAAGTATAAAAGTGAATCACTATAAGTAGCTTTAATATTTTATTTTAGAGTTATTTATTTTGCATGCATCTTTTCTATTATAAAGTAACTTCATTGTAAAAGTGATCCCCACTTCTCTTTATAAAAGTGGGTCACTTCATAAAGCAACTTACACAATCACATGGTCAGTTGGTTACCATTTAAGCATTTTTTTTTAAGAGCATAACTCTCACATCGGAAGTCCGTTTTCAGTGCCGTTTTTTTTTAAACCACACAGTTTTTTGAGATCTTTTCATCCAGATCATCAATTTTAGTTTTTAAATCCATATTATCTGCATATATAATATGGCTTCTACAAGTAATGTCTTTCTTACCAACATCAACTACTTCCAATGGAAATCTCATATGGAAGATTTATTAAGAAGTAAAGGCTTGTACCGGATTACCTTGGGAAAGGAAAAATCACCCACTGATACTG
>ML779188.1:921966-967187 GCA_009831015.1 Picea engelmannii | reverse complement strand
TCTTGGCACGCCTCGGGTCCTTTGTAGCTTGTTCACAGTGATTTGTGTGGTCCACTTTCTTCTCCTTCTTTTTCTGGGTGCAAGTATTTCTTAACTTTCATTGATGACTTTTCTAGACATACTTGGGTTTACTTCTTAAAACTTAAGAGAGAAGTTTTTGACAATTTTTTGGCCTACAAGGCCCTTGTAGAAAAGTAATATGGACATCAAATTCAAAGGTTAAGAAAAAATAATGGAGGAAAATATGTGAACAATAATTTTACAAGTTACTGCACTACACAGGGAATCCAAATGCAACACATTGTTCCATATACACCACAACAAAATGGTGTTGCTGAGAGAAAGAATTGCACATTAAAAGAAATGGCTAATTGTATGATCCAATCTAAAAGATTAAGTCTAAAGTATTGGGTAGAAGCCATTAACTGTGCAAATTACATAGTAAATCGCACTCCCACAAAGGCTCTTAAAAATATAACCCCAAAAGAATCTTGGACTAAAATTAAACCAAATGTAATTCACTTTCGTGTATTTGGCAGTATAGCATGGACTCATATTCCTAATGAGAAAAGGAAAGCATTGCATCCTAAAAGTGAGAAGTGTATATTTGTTGGTTATTCTGAAGATGTCAAAGGTTACAAACTTATTCAATCACATTGTAATGAAATTATTATTAGAAGAGATGTTAAATTTGATGAAAATCTCTTGGCCTGCGAGCCCAATTCGACATTTGTGCCTTCTTTGGCTTGCGAGCCTAATTCGGTGGTTGTGACTTCTTCGGTCTGCAAGTCATATTCGACGTTTGTGCCTTCTTCTTATATGGTTACTTCTTCATATGATGACAGTGAGGATGAAAATCCACCTCTTCCTGCTCACCCTCCTCCAGATGAGTCCTTTGAACCTGAACCAACACCAATTCCACCGCTTCCTAGATGGGTCCGTTCAACACGAGAAGCAGTTGGTGGTCTTGTTAGTGATCCTTCAGATCAACATCGAACACATTCACAGTTCCATTAAACCTCTTCTCTTTTGGCTCAAGTTTCAAATACTCATGATCCATAAACATTTGCAGAAGCTTCAGGTCATCAAGATTGAGATATAGCAATGAATGAAGAGTATCATTCTTTAATGGAAATGATACTTGGGATATTGTACCTCTTCCAAAAGGAAGAAAACTTGTCAGACATAAATGGGTCTACAGAACTAAGTATGCATTAGATGGAAGTGTTGAAAGACACAAGGCTCGGTTAGTTGCCAAAGGATTTTCCCAAGTTGAAGGAATTGACTATAATGAAACCTTTGCCCCTGTAGCCAAAATGAATTCCATCTGCCTTGTTCTTTCCCTTTCCGCCTCACATAAATGGGAGGTCCATCAGATGGATGTTAAATCTGCCTTCTTGCATGGTGATTTGAAAGAAGAAATCTACATGGAACAACCTCCTGGCTATGTCTAGAATGACTCTAGCCTTGTTTGTTGCCTCAAGAAATCTCTTTATGGTCTCAAGCAAGCTCCCCAATATTGGTATGCCAAAATGGATAGCTTTCTTATTGCCACTGGATTCTCTAGATGCCATTCTAATCCTAATGTCTATACCAAGAAAGTAGGAATCCATCTCATAATCCTTGTCCTTTATGTTGATGACCTTATCCTTAGTGGTAGTGACCCAAAACTTTTAAACCATGTGAAAACTAGCCTTAAGAAGAAATTTGAAATGAACGACTTAGGCTTTTTGCACTATTTCCTTGGCCTCCAAGTTTTGCAAACCAATGAAGGAATTTTTCTTTCCCAGTCTAAGTATTCTTGTGACCTTCTTCGTCGCTTTCACATGGATGATTGTAAACCAACCCCTTCTCCCTTCCGGTCTGGATTCAAGCTTACTTCCACCTGTAATTCTCCTGAAGTTGATGCCACCTTGTACCGTCAGTTAGTTGGTAGCCTCTTATAATTGACTCATACACATCCTTATCTTTTCTTTGTTGGTTGTCTTGTTGCCCGATATATGCAAACACCCCATGAAAGCCATTGGAAAGCAGCTAAAAGGATACTTCACTATGTTCGTAGTACAGTTTAGTTTGGGATACATTACAACTCAGGGGGGACTCCTTTATTGGTTGGTTTCACTGATTCAGATTGGGCCGACGACCCTGATGATCGGAAGTCTACTGTAGGTTATGTTTTCAGCCTTAGTTCATGACCTATCACTTGGGCATGTAAGAAATGATAGACTATTGCACTTTCTTCAGCAGAAGCAGAGTATCGAGTAGTGGTAAATGCAAGTGAGGAAGCCTTGTGGCTTTGCCAGATCCTTTCAGAGTTTGGATTCCAGCAGCAACATCCGACCAGCCTTTGGTGCGACAATCAGAGTGCCATTAAGCTCGCAAAAGAACCAGTTCAACATCAATGTAGAAAACACAACGAGATACACATGCACTTCATCAGAAAGCTCATTCATGATCAAGTTATTGAAGTGCTCTTTTTCCCTACATAATATCAAGTTACAGACATTTTCACAAAGTCTCTTACAAAAGCAAAGTTTTCAAAACTTGAATCTATGTTAGGAGTTCAGGAAGTTGTCATTAAGGGGGGATAGGCTCTAATGCCTCCTTCCTTCTCATATTGTGTCACTATTGTAAATCCTTCAATCCTATCCCAAGTTGTTCTTAAGGGGGGATGTTAGGATATTTAGACTCTTAGGAGTTAGTTAAAATCTACTTGGTCTATTGTGTCGTTAGGTAAAAGTGTGTTTTCTAGTGTGTTTATTTAGTATGCATTAGTATGCATTTGTAGTTAGGAAATCCGACGATCACGATATGTTCCCAACATAGAGTGATCCGACAGTTCATACTCTCCTCAATATTAACAACCATTGATCCATGGCTTAACACCCGATTGGTCCATGATCTCCATTTAAAGAGCATGGAGGGTCATTTTTCGATGATCGATTGTGAGAAACTCTCTTGTAAAATCTCGTTGTAATCTTTTTCTTTGCATTAATAAACTGCTCCAAGTGGCCACATTGGTTGGGGTCGTGGATGTTTCCCCGTAGGGGTTTTACCACATGAAAACATCGGTGTGTTGATCTTTTATCTGGTTATGTGAGTGGTTACTGAAGGTGTTCGTCCTTTGTTGGAATACATGTGTTGTCGAACACAAACAAGCATGACAAGTGAGTGAGAGAATAATAAGAAATGGGAAAAGGAGGAAAACATGTATGGAATGCCTCTCAAGAAATCAAGGAATTGCAAGAGTACAACCATGAATTGCAAAATCAAGTTAAAAATATTGAGTGGACATTAATTCAAAAGAAAAAACTAATTGATCACATGGTTGATATAATACAATCAACAAATGATCTTCGAGATCAAATAGAAACATAGAAGCAATTGATTAATGCACTTCAGATAAAATTAAGAGAAAAGCATAATCAAATTGATGACATGATTGATGCAACATCTGCAGTAAATAAAAAATTTAATGCAAGTTGTGAAACAGAGGATCTAATAGAGAAGATTGATGCAGCATGTGCTCAAAAGGAACTTATCCAAATGGTTGATGCAACATGTGATACAAATGAGTTCATACAAAAGGTTGATGTAACTTGTGACACACAAGGCATAATACAGATGGTTGATTCTACTTGTGATACATATGATCTATTGGTGGATACAAAAGAAACACCAGAGATTTACGATGATTCCTTAACTAATCATGATATAGAATCATACAATGAACCAATGAATAAAATTCTTGTTGAAGGAGAGTCAAAAGAAATAGCACAAAATAAAAGCAACAACAACAATAGAAAGAAATTTGAAAATATAAAAGCAGAAAGTCAAGATTTACAAAATGATTTTTCCAAGATGGTTGTCATACCTTGGGAAGAATTAATGTTCAATAAAAATCAGCATGACTTAGTATATGAAAAATGCAATAGCTTTCATATCCCAAATTACTCCAAACCAGTTCAGTTTGTGAGTGCAGGATTTCTCGAATAAGTTAAGAATCTTGTTAATAAGTGCCAACATTGTCATCGAGTTGGTCACTTGGAGTCATAATGTTTTTATCTCCATCCTCGTATTCATTGTGGGAAGACAAATCATCCCTCAAAAAAGTGTCGAAATAAGAAGAAGGCTAAGAAAATAGTCCATTATGGTTGGATCAATTCTTGGAAATGGAATCAAAAAGTAAAGAAGATGCGTCAGTGTTATCGTCTAGTCAAGATAGAGGTAAAGCCACAACAACATGGAGAAATGAGTCAAATGAAAACAACAAAAATATTTCAAACAACTATTCCAGATGATTTTTTACATGATCTAGGTCTAATTCTATATGTTCTCTTAAATTAAAACATGAATCAAATATGGTACTCTCCACACCTCAAGGGCGGGGAGCACATTGATAAAAATATACTCTCTTACACCTTCAAGGGGGGAGTGAATATGGTTCGTGGTAATCCAAAACCACCACATTGATCAAGTGAAGATGGTTAGTGGTAAACCAAAAACCACCACATTGTTCAAGTGAAGATGGTTAGTGGTCAACCAACAAAACCACCACAAAAAGAATCCAAAGCTCAAGCTTGGATCCCTTAAACCATGAATCATTAAAGAATAGAAAAATATGAGGCTCAATATTGGATGCCATCAACCAACTTCAAACTTATCACCTTGCACCTGACAAGGGGGAATAGAAAATATAATTAATGATAGTCATGCTTCAAGATTCGAAGTCCCATCAATCATAAAAATCAATCAAAATTTGGGAATTCTAGCATAGCAACTAGCCTCCTCAAGTCAAAAGAATGGGAATGTTCAAACATGGCAGTTGTTCACTTCCAGATGCACTATTCAACATCCATATATTGGCATTTTTTTCAGGCATATCTTCACCGAATTTTAGTTCAACAGTTTCAAACTGAAGATGATACCAATTATTTCTTTATTACTGGTACAATTATTCATACTTGTGATTGAGGGGGGGAATGTTAGGTTGTGAGTCCCTAGACAATCATAAAGTTTGAGACCACATTGATATGAGTTGTAAACCTTATCTATTGATGAGGTGTTTTCATGATCCACTGATGATTTGTCAGTGAGATCTAGAAGTGGTCCAATCTATGTACTATAAATTCATACCATAAGATCAATACAATGAGCAACAGAATGGCATAAATCCTTTTCCACCATTTCTTGTCTCGTCTTGATTGTGCTCAATTCCTAATAAGTGTATGGAGTTGTATACACCCTCCTCCAGATTTGAACGTATGATCTCCAAGGAGGAAACGCATGTTCTTAATTGTTAGGCCCACTCGAGTTGTATCTTCATTGTTCAACTCTTTCGCTCATGATTCAAGCATACAAACATAAGGAATAATAATGACATGGTTTTTGTTTTTGTTGCAATATAGGAACTTGTTAATGCAATTTCCAAATTATTATGCTAATGAAATCTCCATATCTTCTTGGAGTTACAAAAATTTGAAACTATTGTGTTACTGCAAGGATCAAGTTCCAATGTAGTTGTAACTTATCAACATATGGTCATTTGGTATGTTAACATTGAATTTCTCCTTGGTGAATTCAAGTGTTACATTACCTTCATTATTGTTTATGAGCACATTTGGGATTAGGTTGGGCTTCTCCTTAGTCCATCTTGTTTGTTCGACATCAATGTTTTATGGACACATTATCAATGGATTCTATGGCCATGATCCTTTATACCTGAGTTGTTAGTATTCAATTTCAAGGGTTTCAATTTCATTACGGGATTAAGTTTTCGAGATCGATGTTTCTAGGGGAATAGTGCATGATAGAGATATTTTTAGCAAGTTTTAGTTTAGGCTATTATACCTTACCTACAATATTTGATGATATATACAAGGTATTTACTGCCATATGAGTTAGTTGAGACCAAATTTTTCCACATGTGAGATGTTTTTTTAGACTGGAATTTTTAGTATGTGTTGCTAGGGAGATCACATGTAATATCTAATAATGATCTAGGTGGATATTGGTGGCCACCCACCTATTCCAACTGGCTCCTCTTGACAGTTTTTAGTTCAACGTGTTCTTTTGTACTTCTTTGTAATTGTGGTTTCTACACTTCTGGGGTTGTCTGAAGCCCTACACATCTTCTAAGAGGAGACTGGTGGCATCCCACCTAATACAATTGGTTTATTTTGGATGTTTTCATGTCAGCACATCTTTTTGTATTTCCAGGGCCGTTTTGGGGCCCTGAACAATGTTTTTTTGGCCTGCCACAGTCAAACTGTAGACAGAGTCAAAGTTTGATAGCGTAATGTGCAGTTCTCGAAAATACTTTTCCAATGAGGTCGTATACAAAATTTAAGACCCTAGGAAGTTGAGGTACCAACTTACCCATAGGGGCCCACATGACTTTTGGCGTTTCACCTCCTAGGATTAGGTTTTTGGATGTCTAGGGTTTTGGCATTCATGAGTAATATTAAAAAGGCCTATGGAACCTCATTGTAATCATTCTACTCAGACGAATGTGCGTAGCAGCCACATCTCTTCTCAGAGATAGCTACCACCATTCGAGCAAGTTGTTTTAGTTCTGCAGTTTTACAGTTTCAGCCTATTTCATTTATTCAATAGAAGATATTGTTCACTGGATATCTATGTTGTTATCCATATCTATGTGTTTATTGTATTCAGTATGTTAATCATTTAGTTCCACTCCTAAATCTGTATCAGTGGTATTAGAGTAGTCTTCTCTTCATTTATTTTTCTTCGTGCATGTCCCCGATAAGATCTGGGTACAAGAAGTTGGGACTCGAACCAATCGATCCTTTGCAAGATCGGTCGCATCGAGCCCGACAAAAACCCATGGGAGATGAAAATAAATATGATGGAACAAGAGATCATTTTAAAATGTTGCTCGAGGAAGCCCTTGCATGACAAAGGAACGAAATTATGGACAACTTTGCACAAATCCTTCGGTGGATGCCCACAGGAGAAGAATCTTCGTCAAGCGGCCATGCAACCCCCTTCAAGGTACAGGTAAATTTTGATATTCCATTATTTGAAGGACTGATAGATGTGGATGTTGTAGATAATTGGTTGAATCTGCTTGAAGGGTATTTTTCTGTCCACAATTTTTTCGATAGGGAAAATATTACTTTTGCACTCCTCAAGGTCGTCCCCCATGTTAAGGACTAGTGGGATACTTATGTTGATGTTTGGACAACATCGGCAAGACATTCTCTTATATTACTAATTAATAATATAATTATTGATTATTAAATACTATATATAATAAGCAAACAATAATAATAAATAGTTATTGATTATCCAAGGGACACATCCTTTCATGGATGGCCACCATATGTTCCTTATATATGGAACACTCATCATTGTAATAATATATCGATCCTATCTCATATGAAGAAAAAACAACATGGTATCAGAGCGGGATTGGGCTTGCTCCTTCACAGGAGGGCCCAGGAAAATGACAATAGAGTAAAATGTTGGGAGTGTTAAATTTATGGGGTTGTTACAATCTCTATGTACAACATATTTACTTTTTACTCCTACCTAAATTACAGAAAGAATTCCATAAATTATGGTGGGTAGTAATTTCTAGTAAAAATGTCTAATTACCTAAATATGAGGAATGTATTGCATATTTACTTCTACCTATATTTATGCAAAGAATCGCATGAATTATGGAGGAACAATTTAACAAAGTCAAATGCTATGTGGATGAATTATAACCAAATTAATCTTTGGGTAGTTACGGAGGTATTCTCCAACTATTTATAAGAAAGAAAAATTATTTTAATTTTTCAAAGAGACGTGTATTTTTTGGATCAATCTAATATTACTATAAAAAGACACAACAATAGACACAAATATTTTTTCTCTCTCACACGTGGGATAAGTAATCTAAGGAAGAGACTAAGAAGTTGAATTTTCCCGAGTTACTTAGTGATGTTCTAGTGTTTACTAAAGTAGTATGGTATGTCATTGGAAGTAATTACCACTTGCGGAAAATTGTGTTGTTTTAATTTAACACTAGAAAATGAACATGGTTAGTCGTATGACATCGAGTATATGATGGACGTGTGTTGGTAGTCGTATGACATCGAGTATATGTTGTATGTGTTTTGGTAGAAGTATGACATCGAGTATATGATGGATGTGTGTTGGTCATAGTAGAAGACATATTATTTGGAGGGTCACTATATATAGTTGTGCACAAGATAAATTGATCTCCTCTAGGAGATGATTTTTGTTGTTATTGTTTCTTGTTCCGAGAAGGTCACACGTAATAGCTTTGAGAAGGATCCATAATGACAGTTTCATAAGGAATACATGGAGGGAAAGACCTTCCAACATGATATCAAGGAGAGACATTGCCATACATGATACTCAGAGACGGGAAGTATCTAGGATAAATGCACCTCCCAGGACGGGACCATGCCAGATAGTAGAGACAGTTCAAATTATCATGGATACAATGAGTCAAGACCGACTGTAGCACAACTATGATAGATCCAGTAGAGGAGGCAAACACATTATGAGACTCAGAGGGAGCAGGTGTAGAAGTCATAATACATGAATTGAGCCATGATATGTTGAGGAAGCAGGCATGACAACAATTCCAGTGTATGTAGAGGCACTCTCAGAGAGGGAGGTGGTACTACATACAGAGGGAGTAGAGATTGAGTTAACTCCAAAGAAGGAGGAAGAGCTACCTTTAGTGTCAGAGGGAGCAGAGACAAAGGAAGCGTCACCTCCAGCTCCAAAGGGAGTGTTGATGTTTTTCAGCTTCCTGAGACATTGGTTTCATGAGGGAACCTTGATATATCAAGTATGGTCCAATATGACTTAGCATGATCAACATTTACCTATGTTTATGTGGGCAAAGGCATCCATGACTGCAATGTATGTTCATAACAGAAGTCCTCATAAGACTTTGAGGAACATGACACCTGAGGAGGCCTTCACCAGAGTGAATCCTGAGATTGGACACTTTAGTATATTTGGGTGTCCAGTATACATTCATGTACCCAAGGAGAAACATATCAAGATAGACCCTTCAGGTAGAAAGAGTACATTTGTGGGGTACAATGATTCTTAGAAGGCATACCGGATCTACATCCCTAGTCAAAGACAAATTGAGGTGAGAAGAGATGTTACCTTTGAGGAGGAGGTATCCTTTAAGAGATCTAGAGGATCTCACTTGGAGATTGATCAAATTGATCCAATTGATCCTGTAGCTCCAGTTGATATTCCCATATATATTGCAGTAGGTTGGAAGAGACCTACATGGGCTCGTCAAACACTGCAAGAGGCAGAAGGATATGTAGCTCCTCATTGTACCTTTCGAGTGAGAAAGAGACCTCAAAGATATTCATGATATGCTACAGCTATGAGCCACATCATTCATTTTGAGCCTTACTGTTATGAGGAGGCAACTATTCATCCAATATGGAGAGATGTCATGATGGAGGAGTATCAATCCATCATGAAGAATTGTGTGTGGGATATTGTTTCAATACCTGAGGGGAAGTCTTTAGTGACTTCCAAATGGATCTGCAAGATCAAAGACACAGTTGACGGGAGCATCGAGAGGCAAAAAATGATATTTATTGCTAGAGGATTCTCTCAGGTGGAGGGAATAGATTATGAGGAGACATTTTCTCATGTTGCTCAATACACTTCTATCCAGATGATTATTTCCCCTGCAACATCCATGTGTTGGAGAGTACATCAAATGGATGTAAAGACAACATTTCTCCATGGAGATATTGAGTAAGAAGTATACATAGAGTATCCAGATGGTTTTGTGATACATGAGAAGGAGTCTCATGTGTGCAGGTTGAAGAGGGCCTTGTATGGACTCAAGTAGCCACGTCGATATTGGTATGCGAGTATTGATGGACACCTGATGATGTTTGGGATTCACAAAAAGTGTTGTTGATCCCAGCATGTACTACAATATTTTTAATGGTGAGTCCCTAATTTTGGTCCTCTACGTTGATGATTTATTCCTCACCGGTACAGAGAGCCTTATTGTTGAATGAAAGTATGTGTTGGCCTCTAAGTTTGAGATGAAGGACCTTGGTATGATGCACTAATTCTTGGGAATAAAGGTGTGGTAGAGAGTTGATGAGATCTTTCCGAGTCAGGGGAAATACACAGTTGAGATACTGAAGAAGTTTGGGATGTTGAACTTGAAGCCCGTGACTACACCAATGGTGACGAATCTGAAGAAACTAAGTGTGTCTTCTTTTGATTCTAACGAAATTAATACGGCTCTATACAGACAGTCGATTGGATCATTTATGTATATGGTTAACACCAGACCAAATATTTGATATGCAATGAGTGCACTTAGCTAGTTTATGAGTCAACCAAGATAGGCACACTGGATTGTTGTGAAGCATGTGTTGAAATACCTGCGAGGCACAGTTGGACATGGTCTGAGATATACTTCCAGTATTGATATGATATGGCAGGAATATATTGACTCTGATTGAGAAGGGAGCACAGTTGACAAAAAGAGCACCTTTGGGTGTTGCTTCACTTTGGGATCTTCCATGGTTTCCTAGTGTAGCAGGAAACAGACTTATGTGGCTTTGAGCACAACAAAAGAAAAGTACATTGCATTAAGTATGTCAGTCTATGAATCAATCTGGCTTCGCAAGATCCTTGCATATTTATCCAAACATGTGTTGGATTCCACCATTATTCATTATGGTAACCAAAGTTGTGTGAAGATATCAGAGAATCCTGTGTTTCATGACAAATTGAACCACATCGAGATCAATTACTATTACATCTGAGACATGGTGCAGAGGAAGGAACTAATTATGTTGTACCTTCCTACAGATGAGCAGTTTGTTGATGTTCTTACCAAACTAGGATGAAATTCAAGTACTTCCATGACAGACTTGGTGTGGCAAAGAATGTCTCCCTCCCTGAGAGGGAGTGTTGATATTGGCATATTTTTGAGACATTCTCCAGATCATACTCCTCTATAATTTATTTGAGTTGATTTGTGATGACACTTATCCGAGAAGGGATAAGTTTTTTTGGGCTTATATCCCAACGTCCCTTATGGAGAGCACATGATGACACGTCCCTTGTGGAGAGCACATGAGGACACGTCCCATGTGGAGATCACATGAAGACATGTCAAGGGAGTTGACCCTAGTGTTTCTAAAGGGAGTATCCTCTTTAAGTCCACATGGGAGTGTCATGTGTGACAAACATTCTCCAGATTGAACTCCTCTGTGAATTGAGTTGATTTGTTCTCTGAGGACACTTCTCCAAGAAGGGATAAGTGGGACACTTATCTGAGAAGGTATAAGTGAATTTGGGATTATATCCCAACGTCCCTTGTGGACAGCACATGAGGACATGTCATGGGAGTTTACCTTGATGCCACACACTATGAGGAGTTGACCCTAAGTGTTCCTAGAGGGAGTAGCCTCTATAATTCCACATGGGAGTGCCATGTGAGACAAACCATTTGCTACTATGGTGGTTGTGTACCACTGGCAAAGACTATGCATCTATGTATAGTAGTTGTGTACTACTATGGAAAGATACCTCCTTAGCTAACAGAGAGTGTTGATGTTTTAGCATCGAGCAGACCTTCTTCTAGATTGGGTTGCAGACCAAGGGAGATAGGATACATTTATCGTAAAGGTGCACTTGTGGTAAATGGGCCCAGATGCAGTCCTTCCTTGATCATGACAAGGAATAATATGGACTCGAGGTGCTTGAATTTATTTCCACGTGTCAGTTAGCATCAGGCTAACATTCACTCATAGGTGTGTACTTGTGGCGAAAGATCATGGTGTGGTCTTTGTCATAGTCATGGTGATTTGACAAGGAATAATAAAGAATCAATATGTTATACGCTATTACATGAAGACCCAGAGTGAGCTTGATCTTAGAGAGAGTTAATTGGCTCAAAGGGAGAGTCGCAGAAGGAGTTTCTCCTCGGTTCAGGTGGGAGACAGACGTCTCCCAAGACTGACAAACAAGTGCCATGAGTCTAGGGTGAATTTTTTATACTTCAAAGAAAAGCTTGGCATGATACATAATGTCTCCCTCATTTATAGGGAGTGTTGATGTTTGGACAACATTAGGAAGACATTCTCTTAGATTAATAATTAATAATATAATTATTTATTATTAAATACTATATATAATAAGTAAATGATAATAATAAGTAGTTATTGATTATCCAAGGGATGCATCCTTTCATGGATGATCACCATATGTTCCCTATATATGTAACACTCATCATTGTAATAATATATTAATCCTATCTCATATTAAGAAAAAATAACAACTTACTATGAGAAAAGGGCCATAGATGAATATACAATATTTATGGTTGCCCCTACATGGGATTCCTTCTGGGATGACATTAAAGAACAGTAATACCCTATTGCAAGATAAGAGGACCAGTACACTAGATGAACCACCATGTGTTAGGAAAGGGACCAGACAGTACCATATTTCACCAATATTTCCCATACCCTACGCACCAAATTGGGTATCAAAGACTCTGAGCGACATCCAACACTCAAATATCATGGTTGTTTGTATAGATACATTAAAATAGAAATGTAGTTTCTGGACATTGACTCATTGGGTACGGCTTATAGATATGTTTTCAAGATTGAGAAGAAATTTAAGCAGAAGAGGTGAAAGTTTGGATCTGCAAAATCCTCACAGTCGAAACAGGGCAAAGGCGGCCCCAACCCACATAACAAGGGACAGAGAAAAGATGGCCACTCTTAGGAAAACCAGTCCAAGATGCAACACAAAAAAGGCAATGAGAAGACAAAGAAGGACACGGGAAAATGGTGTGAATACCATAAAATCCCTTGGCACAACATTGAATAATGTCGCTCCAATCAGTCACTCGTGGTCAAGCTGAAGGCTTCCAATTCAGAGGCTGATAATGAATCTGAATCAAATCTAGAAGGAAGAAAGTGGATTATCGATGTTGAACCCAGTGCCATTATCACTACCACCAAAGTCCAACCAAGCGAACCAGAAGAACTAGAGGAAGGGGGATGCCTCTTTCACTCACATATGTGGGTAAAGGGGGCTCTGCTTCATTTCAATGTCGATAGAGGCAATCAAAAGAACCTGATATCGATAGAGGTCATCAAGCGGTTGGACCTGTCGATGAAACTGTACCCACAGCCCTACAACATCAGCAGGCTTCGTCAAGGAAGAGATCTATGTGTCAGCCAACAATGTCGTCTGTCCTACGGCATCAAGCCTTTAAAAGATGAGGTATTGTGTGATATTGATCCCCTTGAAGTTTGTGATTTTATTTTAGGACATCCATATTTTTGGAAGCTTCGTGTTGTGTAAGAGTCTAGACCCTACAATTTTATTATTACTTTGGGTAGAAAATTGTACAGGATACCAAAGGTAGCATCGCCTACCACTATTTCTTTAATCTCTTCTAGGAAATGTAGTAAGGTCATTTTACAGATCGATAAGTTTGTCTTCTTTGTGATCCATGATCACAGTAATAAGAAGGTCATCGCCACATCCATGCCCTCTACATATAGCCTTTATTTGTAGCATAAGCAAGTGGATGGGATTGTGGAAGAGTACATACACATCTTCTCCTCACCCACCGAGGTACTGACGCACTACCAAGTCAAGAATCCAATTGATCTAACCCTTGATGCACCTCTACCTAATGGAACAGTATATCATTGCTCACTAATGGAAAATGACGAAATCAAGCATCAGATCCAAGAGATTCTTCAAAAGGGGCACATTAGACCCATCTCCTCCCCTTGCGAATGCCTGATTGTACTGGTGTAGAAGAAGGATGGGACCTGGCAACTCTGCATTGATTACAGAGCATTAAACAAAATCACAATCAGGAACCGGTACCCCATTCCTAGAATTGATGACCTTCTTGACCAACTCAAGGGGGAAAAGTTCTTCAGCAAGATTGACCTAAATTATGGCTACCACCAGGTTCCCATCAAACCAACTGATATATGGAAGACAACTTTCAAATCTAAAGAAGGTCTCTCTAATGGTTGGTCATGCCCTTTGGCTTAAGAAATGAACCAACCAGTTTCATGAGGTTGATGGATGATGTATTGAGACCCTTCACCAATTGTTTTGTGGTGGTATATTTGGATGACATCCTCATCTTCTACAGAACTTGGGAGGAGCACATGTGGCATATTTAGCAGGTTTTGAGCACTCCATGGTAGCACAAGCTATATGCCAACTTGGAAAAATGATCCTATGGCATGAACATGGTCCAATACTTGGGCTACATTGTTTATGAGCATGGGGTACATGTTGATCTAGCTAAGATCCAAGTCATAAGTGATTGGTCAGCCCTGACGACACTAACCGAGCTTTGGAGCTTCTTGGGACTAGCCAACATCTATTGACAGTTTGTGTTGGGATTCTCCGATATTGCATGGGCCCTCAGCCAAGTGACCAATGGAGGTGGCAGGGAAAATTTCACATGGGGGAAGGAACAATAATGAGAATTTTATGATCTGAAGAATCGCTTGTGCTCATCTCCAGTACTCTCCTTTCTCAATCTGCAACAACCATTCAAGATTGAGACTAATGCATATGACTATGTTGTAGGCATAGTTCGCACTCAACATGGTCATATGGTGGAATACCATAGTGAGATACTCTCAGATATTGTCTAGAAATACCCCACCTATGACAAGGAAATGTATTCCATTGCACAAGCATGTCGTCAATGGAAACATTACATTCTAGGAAAGGAGTCGATTATCCACTATGATCACAAGCCTCTGTAGTTCATATAAACACAGGGGAAGTTGCAGAATGACCACCATCAGAAGTGGTCCACCTACCTGAAGCAGTTCCATCTCAACATCAATTATAAGACAGGGAGCAAAAAACATGACGTTGGATGCCTCAGTCGACCTCCTGTAGATGCACTCACCACTATGCTCCATTCTTATGAACATGAGGCATCTGAATGGTCCCAACTTTATCAGTAATATCTAGACTTCGCCACCACCTAACAGCTCTTGGGTACAGGTGTGAATGTCATTGATTTTCACATTCAGGACGAATTGTTATGCCATCTGGGCCATCTCTATGTTCCTGCAAGTGAACGTGCAAATCTGATTTTGGAAGCCCAATACAGTCAGATGGAAGGACATTTTGGCTTGGAGAAAACAATGGTCATTCTACAGAAACATTTTTATTGGCCAAAAATTCGACAGGACGTCAACAAGTATATCAGATCTTGCACTTCCTGTGCCATTGCCAAGCCAACCATCAATAAGTAAGGATTATACACCCCTCTTCCTACTCCCAAGAAGCCTTGGGAATCCATCTCGATGGATTACATGTCTGGCCTTCCATCCACCAAGCAAGGCAATGATTGTGTATTTGTGGTCATTGATTGGTTTTTGAATATGGCCATCCTCACATCCTGCAAGAAGAACATCATAGTGACAGATACTGCTAAACTCTTCTTCAAACAAGTGTGGATCCATTTTGTATACCACAGACCATCATTTCTGACTGAGACATAATGTTCCTCAACACATTTTGGTCGAGTCTCTGGTCACTATTGGACACCAAGATCATTAAATCCACTTCTTTCCACCCCTAAACAGACGGCCAAACATAGGTCTTCAATCGGATGATTATGCACATCCTACACATGTACAACTCTAAGAACCCACATACATGGGATGAGAGTCTCCCCTATGTTCAATATAGTTACAACAAGGATCTCCATAGCTCGACTAGACATAGCCCCTTTCAGGTGGGGCTAGGATTTCAACCATTGGGTCCCATTGATGTTGCACTACTTCTTGAAGCCACACAGACAGACTCTTCCCATGTTCAGTTTGATATTGACAGAGCCACCAGATTCATTGAACGGATTCAGCACATCTACCAACAGGTCCATGAGATTTTCCAGAAACCCAATGATAAGTATAAGCATCACCATGATCAACATAGTGTACCACACCAGTTTCAAGTTGGAGACAAGGTCTGGTTACATTTTTCAAAAGAGTGTCTTACAAGGCCCCATCAGAAGATTTTCCCACTTCGTTATGGGCCTTACACTATCACCAAGGTTTTGGGTAGTGATGATTTTGAGTTTAACACTCTACCCTTCCTTGTATTGCACCCAATGTTCAATGTGGACCTCCTTCAACCATATTTTCCACCATTATTGGACACCTCAATGATTGAAGAACAACTGACATCAATAGAGCTCAACCATGATTGCATGGAACATGCATCCACTGATCAGATAGTGGACACACAGGTCAAGGGCACTCTCTAGTAGAGGGTCCATCTTTATCAGGTTGTCAAGGTAGGGCAGCTCCTACACCAAGGTAAGTGGCCAAATTTAGCAGAATTTTCCTCACCTGATAGGGGAACTCAATGGAATGGAGACAATTTCTTCCTAAGGGGGGAGGATTGATCTAGGTGGATATTGGTGTCCAACCACCTATTCCAACTAGCTCCTCTTGACAATTTTTAGTTCAACACGTTCTTATGTACTTCTTTGTAATTGTGGGTTCTACACTTATGGGGCTGTATGAATCCCTACACATATTCCAGGAAGAGACTGGTGGCCTCCCACCTAATCCAACTGGATTATTTTGGATGTTTTCATGTCAACACATCTTTATGTACTTCCAAGGCCATTTTGGGGCCCTAAACAATGTTTTTTTGGCCTGGCACAGTCAAACTGTATACAGAGTCAAAGTTTGATGGTGTAATGTGTATTTCTCTAAAAGATATTTCCAATGGGATATAATGCGCCTAAAACGGAGGTCGTATGCAAAGTTATGACCCTGAGAAATTGAGGTACCAACTTACCCATATGGGCCCACATGACTTTTGGCGTTTCACCTCCTAGGGTTAGGTTTTTGGATGTCTAGGGTTTTGGCATTCATGAGTAATATTAAAAAGACCTATGGATCCTCATTGTAATCATTCTACTCAGATGGATGCACGTAGCAGCCACATCTCTTCTCAGAGATAGCTACCACCATTCGAGCAAGTTGTTTCAATTCTATAGTTTTATAGTTTCAGCCTACTTCATTTATTCAATAGAAGATATTGTTCATTGGATATATGTGTTGTTCTCCATATCTCTGTGTTTATTGTATTCAATTTGTTAATCAGTTCGTTACACTCCTAAATTCAGATCAAATAACATATTTTTGTTCCTTATGGTCATGCGAATCTATTGGGATGAATTTCATTGACATGCAAGATATTTTGTGGAATTGTTATTTTTATAGTAGGTGGAGTTAGGGTGCTTAGATTTGAAAATGGGCCACATATTCTTTCCCTTTAAAGGCACATGAGTATGGTGAGCCTATTTTCAATGAAATGTGAGGTGGTACTATTTTCATCTAACCTAGATGACGTTCTCTAGAATATACAGAGGTGATATGAACTTATTGTTCCAACAAGGTGCTCAAGTACAATAGGCTCAACACATGCAACAAACTACACTAGGAAAACAAGAATAAGCATGGACATGCAATTAAGTGTGAGGCTAATCATATGATATGTTGTTGTAATGGACAATAGTTGGTAATAAATGTTATGGGTTTGATAAGGATTTTTTCCTATTACTCAGGTTCCCACTATAATCTATTTTCTCATAGGTGATATGCAATTCGTATTTATGCATGTTTGAGTTATGGTTACTATTTTCATATGTACTAGATAAATGCTTGTGATTAAGCATGTTTTTTGTAAGTAAGAGGTAGGTATGCGATTTTATATAACTGTGGAAAAAAATATTTACATGCATGGAAAATAGATTCAGTAGAGGAGCCTCAACCTGGATTCTTTTTTATGGCTTTATCAAGCTATTGGATTGATCACTATCATAAATAAAAATCGAAACTATCTAAGTATGTTATGGTCTCTGGCATATGTAGCTAAATATAAAACTAGGAAAGCAACATATGACATACCCTATCCTTTTTCCCTTACATTATATCAAAAAAAAAAAAACAACCTTGAAAAGAGATTACTCCGTGTCCTATAAATTTTTTGAAATAAAACATACAAGATGAAAATATTGAGGTCAAGTTGAACCTGAGAATTTGCATGATATTCTTCCTCTTCATCCAGGGACATAAGGTGTTGGTGGTCCTTGCTAGCTTGGTGTTTTTATCCTTATCTCGCTTCTTCATCTTTTGGGTCTTGAACTAAACCTTGGAGGGCTTGCAACATGAAGTAATATTTATCATTTAGTTGGCGCAATGCTTATTTAATTTCTTTCAGAAGTGGGTTACTTATTTCTGAGATTGAATCTAGACGACAAGCCATCAACTCCTTAGTGTGCAAATAGAGGTCCAAGGTTAAGGAATAATTTTTATTGCTACTTGAGAATCACGTGTCAGGTACAATATGGGAAAAGGTTCTCATCAATCCTCTCTCCATTGGTATCACCCCTACAATCCCCAACTTTTTTCTCCAAAATTTTTAGTCGGTGCAATGTAGTGGCCTTATGCTCGCCCTCAAAACCTTGTGTGATGCATTGAGCCTTAATAATTTTTCCCTTGGTTCAAGTCTGTCACATTTTAACTTCTTGGTGGGCCTTGAGAGTAGGGGGGGAACCCATTCCTTTGGGATTTCGCTAAGGGGGGTCCACATTTTTTCTCTTCCTCCGATGATTGGTGCTCCTTCCCTTCCATTTTTCTTTCTTCCTACTTGAGGTGTTCGACCTTGAGAACTAGAATAGGTACTAGATACTTCATTGTTTCTCATGCATCAACTCTCTTAGCTATAGTTTGGTTCATCTTCGCTAGGTTTCATTGAATGTTGTGAATATGAGAAGCAATGGAGGGAACCATTATACGGTGGTTGTGGCTAATTATTAAGAGGATGATGGTCTAGAGCAAGATTGTAAACCCCTATATGCCTATGAAAGCCATGATTTTATATGTACCAATGGCATTATGGCCATTTGAGCCCCTATTTTAACATTTTCCTATGTCGAGCTTCTCATTCCCTTCTTGGAATGCCTCCATTGCATTTGCATGTAGAACCTTCATGCTCTGGGATTATGTGATGAGTGTTGTATCTAGATGGAGCGTGTTGACTATAATCCTCTCAAAGAACATGTTGAATGTTGTCCTCCTCCATATATTCCCTTTGTTTGTGGCTCATGCCACCTTTTTTTTCTAGGTGGTGGCCATCATTGTCGAAAAGTGGTGTGACAGGGGTGTGTTATCTCATTCCCAGCACCCCCTCTGGGTGATTTTGATTAAACATGTTGATCATTGAGACAATGAGAGATTAATATGCAATTGAGAGAGACGATAATGTGTTAGTGTTGATACCGCACACAAATTTATCTCATTTCTTTTTAAATGTTGGTGCTAAGTGTCCTCGACATTCTATGTCCAATAGTTTGGGTGGCATTCTTGGAAAATCGGTTGCATAAGATTTAATAGTGCAGAAGCAAGTTATCTAGGGGTTAGAGTTACTTTGTGCACGAGAGGGATGAGAAATCATGAGTGCAATAGGAATAATTGATGCAAGATAGGATGAAAGGAAATGGGAAAGAAACCCAATTGTATGGATAACACTTTTTTGAACATGTATGGATAGAGAATAAGACATTAGGAAGCTTTAAAAGGACAAAGGCACCCATAGAAGACAATGACAATGAAAAGGAGAATTGTTTAAGGATATTTGTCGCTTTCAAATTTGAATCAAACAAGGTGCATGGAACCCATTGAAATTAAAGGTAGGAGACAAGGAAATTAGAGGACAACTCCAATATCAAGAAGTAGAAGACATGTAGTTTGAGAGAGGACAAGTTTTAATAAGTACATAGAAGAATGTTGTTGATGCGAGAGGAGTTTTAATGTTTCTCACAAAAACATCTTTGAATATCATTAGGATAAGCAAGATAGGCGGGAATATTACCCTGGGTTTATAGTCCTTACTCTTACAACCAAATATCAATAACATAATCCTTGATATTTTAAATCTCTTTTATAAAATATGAAATTTTTATGTATTTAAAATTTTTATATCAGCCAACTAGTAAAGAATAATATGACTTTAACTCAATAAAAGGAACTTCAAAACATGCTAAAAATAAAGTAAATTGAACATAGAATAGATATGAAATCAAAGCATTCCAATAAGCCAACATATCATAAAGTAATTAGCAAAGAAACTTTATTAAAGACCAATATGAATTCAAAACAAAATTGTCTTTATAAATCCCTGCGAGGATCGGGACCATAGATGTCCTTAGAAGCCAAAGATGTAAAAAGAGTCATACAAAGGTAACTAGTGCCAAAAGAAAGAGGTAGAATAACAATATCTGATTTTGATCACTTAAAGAGACATAATATCATCATCATACTCTACAAAATTAACACCAATTAGAACTTAATCTAACCATAACTTCTAAAAAGTGCAAATAGATTACAAAGGAAATCAATAACCTTGAAGAACACCACAGGTCAATGCCACTCAATCTTTCTTTGCCACCTTTCAAGATATCCCCAATGTTAACAAGACAGTTTAGTTCTCTAGAAACTAAAAATTGAAATGAATAAGAATGATAAACTCACTTTCAAATCTTAGGCATACCTTCACACAAAATTTCTTCTCCTCCATTCATGACTTCTCTCTCCTTTTATCTTGGCATGATGCAGTTAGGTAGTTCAAATAACTTTTAATCTAATTAAAATTTTAATTTCATGAGAGAATAACATTTTTGTATGGTAAAGGTCACGAATGTGTTTAAATATTTTAAGTAAAAGTAGGTGGGGTCCCACTAGACTCCTTATAAACTTTATTGCATATGAAATCCATTCTTGTAACTCCATAATAAAAATAATTAGAATATATGGGGGAGGGAAAATGCATCATCATAATTCATAATAATCATAAAAAAAACTTGTATCTCCCTTAATAAAAAATGTATTATATTTTAAATGTTTCAAAATTAATTATCATATATTCATTGTCAGCTTGAAATTCATGTCTCAAATATCTAGAAATAAACATTGTTATAAACATATAACTCGAAAAGCTCAGGGTACTTATTCTTTAAATAAATTCCCTCTCTCTCTTGCCTTCATATTCAATTAGCTCAGGGTGCATATTATTAAAATAAATTTCCATTCTACCATAATATGTTTTCACTAGGTTCCTCTTTTGATTTTGCATAAGTGGACTACGATGTTTCGGTGCTTGGGGCCTCGATAGCTTTCTTCCCTTTGTCACCTGGAATTTTGGGAATATGCATTTTGTTATCCTTTGGGGAGGAATGAATAATAAAGGCGACTAGAGTAAGAATGGGTGCTGAGACATGTGTCAAAGGGGCATCTCTGGGGCTAGCAGGCAAATGAGCAGTACCATAAAGGGGTTTTACATGGTTGTTTTTCCATCCATCATCTATAGGTTGAAGGGGGTGTTCTGAAACATCCATAATACTAGGGTGAGGTTTCAAAGGCACATTAGGAGGACAAAATGGTTGTGGCGAGGTTGGTTTCCCACCCAAATCTAGATGATCGATTTGTACAAGCTGATTAAACTCCTCATAGTCAACATCAAAATGGATTGAAAATCTTATCTTCTTGTTTCTCCCTTCTTGCCAAAACATATTGGGTATTTTTCCTCTTTTTCCCATGTTTCCTCTATTATCTCCTCTCCTTCCCCTGCTAAAGAAGCTCATCTATTTCCATTTCATAAAGTCAATTAAAATATTGAAGTAATATACATGAAATAAACAAACACACTTTGCTAAATTTGTTGAATATGATTAAGGCTCGGATTGTAACATAGAAGAATCAACATGAAATAGGAGAAATGGAAAGGGGAAATTACTAATGAAATAGAAAAGAAACCCATGCATACTCATTCTTTTACATCCTCTAATATTTATTTAAAGTTTGTCTAGAAATTTAATATGAGAGTCATGCTTTATCCAAATTCATGCCAAAATACTTCAATAAAAACATCAATAGGGTCACATGAATAAAGAATGTAAAATGGAAAGTATAAATGGTTGGCATAATTCTTTGTTGTATTATATAACAACTCTATTCTTAAACACCATTATGATAAATTTTAAGCCATTTCTTTTCACAAAAATAAAGGATATATCGAGCAAAATCATGGAATAATTTATGGAAAGTGAAAACATGAGAAATGAGTTGCAGTATGCGTATAGAAAAACCAATTCCAGCCCTCGACTCGGCCATCATTTATCACTATATATCCATCTCCATTTGTGAGCTCTTTTTAGTGACAATCAAGAAGTATATATAACCATCAAACTTTTTACTAGAAATTAGGCATAAGAGCCAAGGTTTAACATACTCGTGCTACAAAATGAACCCAGTTCAAACCTTGTATGAAACGTTTTTCTTTTTTTCTTAAACTAATAAATAAAATAATAATAATAAAAAAAAGGTTCTTCACTTTTAACTAGTGGCGACAACTGGCAGTCTTGCCATTCATTTTTTTACCATCAAACGGAAAGAATTCATACAACATCATTGAATATCATTTCAACCTGAGCCCAAGATGTTTATTTTATATCAACATAACATCAATGAAGTCAAACCATTTGCATGGCAAGTTTAACCCAAAAATTTTCAACATAATCAACCATTCACAACAAAATTTTGATTTTGCAACTACCAAAACCGAGTATGTAGAGTTGAGACAATAATGGAGTATGGAAAGTGTAAATAATGGAAAATGGAACTAAAATGAATCAAAATCACATCTATGAAAGCTATTGAAGCATGGGTTTTCACAATCTTCACAAACAAAATATTAAGCACCAACCATTCAGTAAAACCCGAACTATTACCAATTCAATTTGCTAAGAAAAGAAGGGAAAGAAGGGGAAAAGAAACTCATACTGAGCAATTGGCTTACATTTGAGACAAATTAATTCATTTATCAACGAAATAAATCTATAATAATGCTTAAAAAACTACATGAGTACTTCCCTTGTCCCAAATTTTGTTTCCATATTGTTCTCAAGCTCGAATCGGTTGCACAACGACCAAGTAATAGTTAGTTGAAGCCAAAACACAACAATAGATCTATCTTCCACAACATTCTAGAAACCAAATGAGCAAACAAGGAACCCTAACGAATTCCAAGGGTGGTGGTATACGAGTTCAGAGACATTAATGCCCCACTCGTTTTAGATTTAATGCATGGCATCACATAATGGCCAACTCACCATCCATACGATGCCAACCTTAATGCATACACAAGCTAAATGAAAATAACCATTGATATACCTTGTCACGTTTAAAACCTTTCAAGTATCAAATGTCATTATGCTATGTGACATATGAACCACACTATATACCATAAAAATCAACCATGTTTGCCATGGTATTTAGCAATACCAACCCATTATGCCATCAAGAGACGTGAGGCATACAACAAAACTTTATATAATTAACCAATGTGTGCCATGTTAAACAAACATAAATCTTCATACATCACATTTATACTATAGTGTGGCTTTTTTTTTACCAAAAGAAAAATCATTCCCTCTTTATAAATCCAAATATAAACCTTAAATGACATTGAGTGATGTGAGGCATTAAACCACAAGAAACCATAACATATCACCAAATGTGTTATATCAAGAATCATAACACCATATGTGTCATGCCAAATATCATTGCCTTGGTATAATGATATCATGCCTCTTATGATGTAATTAAAATAGTATTTTTAATGACCTTTTAAAACCAGACCTCTTTAATTCCATGCACAAGGAAGCATCTCAAACTAAAACCGTGACATGATAGATCAATACCATGTCGAAACGTTGATAAAAAGTATGAGCCATACAAAAGTGCAATGAAATTGACAAACTTCAACACTTTTACTTGGGGACCCCACTTGCTTTGGTTTTTTTTAATTTCACATAGGGATATAAGCTTCACAACATTTTACGAGCTTTATAAATAGGTGGACGAAATATGAGTCAACAACTATGAGAGCATGTTTTTATGCAAGATGATCATTTCACCTAGTATTTTCTTTCAAGGGAGACAATACTCTTTCTGAAGACATACATCGCCAAATAAGACTCGTATTCATTGAGACTATGAGGATGCACATGAAGAATATAGGGCCAAGAATGTGGAAAAGTGAACCAAGAGTGTCCCAAACAAGAGAAGATAATAGAATAATGGACAAAAGAGGAACAAAAGAAGGGCATACATCTAACCCATGCAACAAGCTCGGTAATGGAGGACTTGGAAATCAATGTGGATCTCCTTTAAACTTCATAAATTTGGAATAAAGGGAAAGAGAGCAAGAGAAAGGGAAAGAAAGAAGAAGACATATAGATGGGTTGGAGAGACACCAATAGGTGGAAGAGTTGGAAAAGTTGAGGCTACTTAGAAATCAAATAGGTGGTTGTCATATGTGTGGAATTTGGGGACATGCCATGTAAAATTGTACCAACATTATTCACATGATTGGAGGTTGCAACTAGGTGAACATCTCTTAGTGGTGTATGGTCCAATCTTGAACAAGATACCGAAGTGGGGTGACAAGTACCCTCCCCCCCAAAAAAGAAGGAAAAGAATAACAAATAAAAAAAATTGAAGGGGAAAATCCAAACATGGGTTGGATGGATGACATAGTCTCATTTGTAAAGAATATTGAATTGGTATAAAATAGGAGTTGGATGGTAGCAAAGTACTACCTAGCGTGCAATAATGGTAGGTTTGTTCAATTATAGGCATTGTGAATATTCACTTATTGAAGGAATTATTTTAGATACATGGAATGAGACATCAATGGATGCAATAGAGAGTGGAAATGAGAGTTCCAAACATGACATTTGGAGGAGGACTGTTGTATTCCACACATACAAGTGGGCGAGCACTCTATTGATAGGTGCTTAAGAAAACAATGTTGGACAATGTGACATTATGTTGGGATTGTCCTTGGAGACATGGTGTGAGAGATTATAGCTTTTGGGGTTACTTCAAAAGTGTTTGCACCATGCTTGAGGGTGCTTGATGTGAAGTGGAGTGCATGGTGTATTGACTACCCTTGGTTGTACCATGATGGACATACACATCATAGATAAGTTACTCATGGTTTGTTATACCTTGATTTGATTTTGATGTGGTGCACTTTCTTATGAGGTTGGAGACCTATGTGGTTTGGTGACATTCTTCATGAACTATGCACATGAAGGGTTTAGTCAGTTCCCTTGGAGGAAGACCCATTTGGAGGAGCGTCAGGCATTTAGGAGGAGAGCATTGAGCCCTGCATATCATGGGGACACCTAGTTTCTTACATGGAATCGTGTGCTTGACTTGAATATGCTTGGGTTGAGGAGTGCTCATGTAGGTGTGGTGGACTTGGAGGTACACATGGCTTTGAAGGGAGAGTTGGAGCATTGGAGGCCTTTGGAGAAGGAGCATTGGACACTTCTTGTGTAGCATTCACCTTGGGACCCTTTCTTGATGGAAATTCACACCTTGGAGCTTGACATGTTCCATTCAAAGTTGGAGTGCTTCACATGTAGTGATTAGTTAGGTTGCTTATTGTGGAAATTATCCAATTTTTTATTATTGGCATCCCTCACCTTTCATTTAAATAAAGGGAGGAGTGAGTCCTTTCATACATCATATTGATCATATACTTGTATTATATATTTGAGAGGTAAAGCAAACTTGTCTCTTTCATGGGTACTATTCTTCGTTGTACTTTGCTTTATTTGTCTTGAGCACTAGGGTTCTAGAGTTGTTTCAAGAAGAAGACTAGGGTTAGGGTTTACCTTAAGAAGACAAGGGAGACTATGGTTTAGGAGAAACCCTGGAAGAGCATAGGGAGAACTTGTTCTTATGGTTCTTGTGAGAGAATAAGACCAAAGTTTTGTGGCATTTGAAAACCCTAGCACTACTTGAAGTGCTTGATGTGGAGAAGATAAATGGAGGATATCTTGTTTTGTTTCTTACACTTGTGTGATACAAGTGTAGGTGTAGAATAAGACTTTTCAATGTGTATACTTGTTGGTTATGGATCTTACGTGGAATGACTGACTTTGGTTGGGAGTGATTATTATAGGAGTAGTTGGTGGTTAGGGTTTGCTATTTGTGGTGGATTTCTAGCTAGGGTTTGGAGAGCATCATTTGTACTGGTTTGTATAAATCTATTGGTATGTACTTGTAACATCATATTATGTATATATGAAGCATTCTTTACTATCCAAACTTTGTGTACTTGCATATTTTATTTTCAACATATGTTTTCATGATTATTGAGTAGCTTCTAGTGCTTATTCTGCACGTTGATTTGACATAATAATGAGCAAATTTTGTTAAGTGATTTTACAAACATATAGAAGCTAAGTGGGAATATTTATCGCTGTAATAAATTTTATATAATAAGTAATTTTCAGATTTGTTTAGTGTTGGGACGTGTTCCCTAAGGGATAGAAAATATTTCTCTTGAAGTACATTTGTTCAATGTTTATTTTCTTGTGTTTCCTTGTGTAATTGGTTGGAAAAAAGTGAAATATATATTGTTGTAATTTATATTTCAAATTCAGCCACAAGGATAAAATTTCATAGTAAACATATCCAACAAACCTAAAGGTTGAGGTGGAATATTTGAATTTACATAAAAATCCATTTTCAGTAAATTTCAACAAGAGAAATGGTGAGGATGAGAGACTAATAGTGAAGGAATTGAAGAAGTGGATTAGTGGTGGGAAACAACTCTTGAGAAGATCAATAGACAAAGACAAGAGGTAAAAAATAGGTGAAACATGGGATGCATGTCTTAGATAAATTTCATCGAGTAACATTCAAGGGACTCCTACAAAGGGCCACATAACCAACACATTGAAGAAAATACACGAATGGGGAGTGGACACGATGTGCTCAATTAGAATATTGTGCATATAAATGTGCTTGGAGTGGAAAAGTTATAATTAATTGCATTATTAAGACACATGATAGGACAACATTGCTAAGAGGCTCTGAGGGATTTCAAGGTCAAAGGATGTTGTATATGGAATTGTCCTAGTAATCTAGATTGACTTGATCTTATGTGTCCAAATGTTGTTGTAATAAGTGATTCAACCTTGCATTGTCCAAACATTGACAGATATGTCAATCAAAATTGTATTGATTCAATGGGTAGGCAAATTTTTATGACAATGGTTAGCATCACGTAAGTGGTATTCCTTAATGACCATGATTGTCAATCAACTTGGTCTGTGTTAATGGAAGTGATTCTTTGTTATCTAGTGATGTGTCTTAATGATGGTAGTCGTTAATGATTTATGTTGAATTCCCTACACTAGTACATTTGCATCAAATTCCAATAGTGTGTTCATAAAAATTTCCACTTTATATTGTTGGGATAACGACAAGCATCAGACCCCCTCAAACATCGTTTCACATGACGTCACTTTTCTGAAGACACAAATATTGTCTTTGTTACGACGTTTCATGTGAACATGTGTCATCTCGGATTTCACTGTCCAATCCCACTATGGACGTCTCTATAGAAATATCAGGACGTCTCACTTGTGACATCGCACCTATGACATTGACGCCATGGCAGTGACGCTAGAGACGTTGGAAGACCGATGGAATGTAACGTTTGTCTTCCGACATGTATGTTATATCAACAAAATCTTTCCTGCAACGTTGACGCCATGGCAGCGATGCTAGTGATATCGGAAGATCGATGGAAGGTAACGTCAGTCTTCCGAGGTGTATGCTATATCAGCAACGTCTCACCTGCGGCGTTGATGCTATATCAACGACGTCTTACCTACGTTATTGACACCATAAAAGTGACGTTGGTGACGTCGGAAGACTGGTAGAAGGTAACGTCGGTCTTCCGACGTGTATGCTATATCATCAACATCTCACCTGTGATGTTTACACTATGGAAACGAAGCTAGAGACGTCAGAAGATCGAAGACCTATAGGTGTTTTAAAAAAAAAAAAAAACAACAAAATGGTATCAAATAGGCTTAAAAGTTAATAATAAGATTCAATAATCAATATGAGATCTCAAGATTATGATCACCACGATGGATAGTGATTGAACTAAAGCAATTTATTTCCCACTCTCTCAAAGTCACGAATATTCTTCTCCCATATGTTTGATGATACAACAAACTAATCTAGCTTAGGTCGTTACAAATGAAAAGTAAGAAAACAACATGGGCTCAAGAAATGAAGGAAATAAAGTTTAAAAACCTTTGAGAATATGCATGTAGTTCAATGTAATTATGTTTCACCAGTAAGCATTCCTTAACAATACAATGGAAACTATTAAAAAAAGAACTAGAAGGATTAAGAGATTTGAGACTTGCAACACATCATTCAAGCACTAGAAATGGTAAGATATCCAAGCGAGATCATCCCAAAAAAGAAGCACATTGCTCAGGGAGGCTATGAGCCGGAAAATGAAAGAAATGATTAACCCACTCCATAATAAATCACAAGAGAACAATAACCAACCTCTTGAGTTTGCAATGAATCCAACAGATATCCAAGAAATATTTTGATATGTTTTTTTATTATCCATTGGCAATGCCAATGGATTATGAAGGCTAATGCCTGCTTCTAAAGGAAAAACTCATTTTCTCTCACCAAAATCAATTTCTAGAGATGTATATGATTACAGAATGCTTCCTTGGTTGTCAATGATGCTTCACCACATCTAAAAAACAACCTACAAGTAAATAAGCTAGAGAAAAAAACAAAGGGCATCGAAGAATGAAGAAATATAGTAAGGAGAGAAATGACTTTCCTCTTAAAGATAAAGAAGGAAAATGCATGCCAAAGCATGCAACGCCCTCCCAAACAATAATTTTTATCCTTGGAAGGTAAATTTAGTAAAATGAATGCATAACTATTGTTTGGAGGATAAAATGCACTAGTTGTTTCCTTTCCCATTCACCCCAGTGCATCCAACAATCTATTTTGGCTTGTTGGATGTTTTCCTTCTTTCGGTGAAGTCTTAGAGAAGAAAATTTTCAATGTCCCCCTGTGCAAGAAACAATCTTGGTTACCCCGGCATTTCATTCTCTCTCTTAATATATTTTAGTCCCTTCGATGGTGTCTAGTGAAGTTTGAATAGACAAAAACACATTGTTGCTTTAATAAGGGTGAAACTTTTCTTATCTTCTAGCGCACACTACCTCTTTATGCATAATCATCCCTCAATTGGGTCCATCAAGGTACAATAGCCTAAAATTCATAGTTGGGCTTTCCAAGTAGCATATCTACCTTCTTTGGTAGTGAAAATTACTTTTTTTTTGCCTTCAACGAGGTTCGGTGGGGTCTACATCAACAAAATGCATGGCTTCTCTCTAGAGAGTGTTCCTTCCTCTAGTAATTTGCACTAGCTTCTCTCTCCCAACTAGTGTTTCATATCCTCTAGTAGTGTTTTTCATCCTCTAGTAGTGTTTTTCTATTCCCATATATTTTCCACCTCCATGTTGAGTCTAGGGAAGGATTGAGAATGGATGTTAGCTATCGGTTACCTTTCTTTTCTACCAAAGACGTTTTCCCAATGTGTGTAAGTTCTAGGAACCGTTTCACTTTATTGTGGGGTCTCATTGGGGCACTAGGTGATATCTAGGTCAAATATAATTGTATCCAGACATTCGTCTTACTCAATTTCATACAAATTGACTAGATACATGGTCTATCTAGTTTCCCATTTATAAATGTTAAAATAATTTTAAAACATGACAAAATTTTAATTAAATGACATGTTTTGACCTCGAGAACCCATCATGGATTTGTGTGAATATTTGTGTATATTGGGCACAAATGAGGTTAAGAATGCATTTAGAATGATATATTACATATGAAATGACTACCTGCAAGGCCTACTTGGTTATTGGACCAAGGATTCTCAATTTATTAACGATATGACAAGAAATTAATTAAAAAGTGGGATTTTACAGAAAAAACATTATAAGGGTTAGCGAATTATAAAAGAATTTGAACACATAATGAATCACATTGGAAGAATTAATTCATTTTAAGGTGACAAAAAATCAATGATTCCCTTCCCTTGACATTTGCATTAGTGGATACAAGGCTTTTAGCATGGATAAGACCTTTTACATAAATGTGTGTTTTGCCTTATGAAACAATGTTGCATTTTTTAGTGTAGTGTAACTGATCTCCAAAAAAATCGAAAGGAATCTCTAGACACAACTCAAATTCCCTTATTTTTAACTCTTCACATGCTCATGAAACTCCTTTATTTCCTATTGCACGTGAACAACTTCACAATTAAAAACACGTGAGAACATCAATTGGCATCAAGCATTGACTCATAGTTTCTCATATGTTGTAACCAATGAAACTTGATAATAAGTGTAAAGATGGTATCTATGCATTGAAAATTATATTCATGCATGTGATTATCAATCCAATTTAATGATAGGTACGCCAACAACTAGTGATGAAGAACTTAATAGTAGGAATAATAACATAGTTGGGCACAAGTATTTGGTTGCAATGCAGGCTTATGTGTTCTTTGATTTCCATTATTTATATTCTTAAGTGTAAGACTCTTATCACTTCATGAACACCATTACCATGCCACTAATGTGAACCACTTAAGGATCCTCCACAGCCAAGTAAAGTCAATCCCCACAACAAATTACCAATGCATAAGCCACTCAGTAAAATTCTCTTGAGTGAATAGGTTTGAAATCATCGAAGCTAATCAAGACAAAAGGCATCAAAACACTTAAGAGATCATTAATTTGGGCTAACCATCCAACCAAGCTAACAAAAGGATTTTATAATTTAGTATCCATTAGGTTCCAAATGCCAACAAGACATCGATCAAAACAAGCACACTCCACAGTTTCCCATGTTTATTAGAATACATGGTTCCCTTCAAATGTGTATATCAATCCCACACAAGATTGGAGTGCATATTGAATATTTGAAATGTAGAATAAGTGCATGAAATATTTATCAATAACCCGTTCATTGGAGGACTCTCATCCTCTTCAATTCCTATTCCCCACAAACTCTTAGTTGTTAGCCTTGAAACTCATGACACCTATAATGGAAGAAGGGTATCATGAAACCTAAAACCCAATTATTTATTATTGTTGGAAATTGGGGGAAGAAAGTAAGAAAACACAAACAAGTTGTTTGCACTTAACTAGGCCCAAAAAATAATCCTAAAGTGATCCATAAAGCAATTTTAGCAAACTTGTAGAAGTTTGTCAAATAAAAGTCCTTTATTTTATGTCTCAAAACATATCACTAGTAAGTTGTTGTATCCATGAGATGACTCAAAGGTAAAAATGAACTATGGGAACAAATATAGAAAGAAAAATATGAAACAAGCATAGCAGAAGATGATCTTATTAGGATGGATGGTAATGGTACATGCCCCATGATCTGGAACAATGCCTAGAAAAAAGGAGGCATAGTACAACAACACTATTTATGGAAATTTTTCTCAGTTCATTTGGCCTTATTCTAGGAGGACCCCTATCAGTAGATGCATGAACTAATGCTTCATCAATCCCTATAGGAAGCTAAGGTTTCTTTCACTCAATATAAATGGACTCGTATCTACCTGGATGCAAGGAGAGAACATGACAACTACTAAACAGATGATATATCTCAATAAATTATCATATAGAAAACCCTACATTAATAAATAATCACATAACAATTCATAAACATTAAACATAACCACAATTGATGGCTATATAAACTATGTTGAAAGGAGCAATCACACCTGATCTAATGAACTGGTCAGCATAGTTGGAATGGTTTCCCCCATGTGTTTCTCTTTAGTTGTATGACCCTTTGTTTTTCTTGATCTTCCCTCACTCGATGAAGAAAGATCTTAAAGTACCTGCCAAAATCATTCAACCTCCATAAATATCGACAAAATCAATACAATTCATATTTGTAGCGCATTATTTACTCTAAGATGCATTTTTATGAGAGTGTCAGAACATACCTGACTGAGCTCCTCTTGGTTTCGAGAATAATTTATTGGAGCTGTGCGTCTAATATTTGATCAAACCGCCTCCCTTGATTTGAAGTTGCAGCAACGAAGTCAACATTGACTTTATTGTTGCTCTGTTGGATCGAGGGAGGTTTTCTCCAAGATTAAACGGCTCCAATAAATTATTCTCTATTGAACAGGGCCAACCACGTGAAGGAGGAAGCTCTTATAGCCCCTCCCCCCCTCACATCACTCTCAATTACCCAATACCCAACATATAAATGTATTGAAATATTTATAGCAAAAACAAACATATATACATACCGATATTCACAACTGTTTACAATGAAATAAAATGTTTCCTTGATCCATTTGGAGTGAGCTCAATTCTCCCAATATCAAAGTAACAACTATTCCATAACATCATACACTACACTAAAGCACTTTACATCTAAAACTATAGAATGGAAATTGATGTGAAAAGAGGATTTATTCTATTCCATCATATGACTTGGTTAGAGTATTAAAATGCACTTGGAAACATCATAGAACTCATCCCACTTTGATATATAAGTAAAAACATGTTATTTTTCCAATATTTAATCATTAACTCACTCTAAATACTAAAATGAATGCTTTGGAAAATAGTAGTTCTAAACTCATATCTAATCATGAAAATGGTCTTAATGTAAGGTTGTGGGAAAGCGGAATATGGTGAAAAGTGAAGTAAAAGGTTGGTAAAAGAATGGAATTTTGGCGACCCAACAAGTACAAAAAAGTATTTCATAGAAAATAGATTTTATAAATAGTTATTAAAATATTGTACATCATCATTTAGTTTTAGTCGACGGCCTCTTCTTCTTAGGTCTAAAATTCCTAAGCATTTCATCAATATCTATGTCTTTGTTCTCTAGGTTCTCTTCAAAATCTTATTGTGATTGCGTCCTCTCACGCATAGCATGCCTAGTCGTAGGGTACTCACGGGGTAATGGAGGTATTTGTGATGAGGCATCACCTACAAAAGAAAAAAATATAAAATTTAGATGGCCAGTTTTTAAATATTATTGAAATAGTTCAATAATATTAAAAAAACACTTGCAATGTCATTATTTACCTAGTGCATTGGTCGGCACCGTTGGAATGGTTTCCCCCACGTAATCCTATTCAACTATATGACCCTCAAGTACAACATTCTCTTCCATTGAGACCACAAACTTTATAAGGACAATCATAAATGCATAAGTAAAAATAAATAAAAGTACAAAATTTATAACTACAAAATTATTAAGTATATGATTAAAATACAACCATATTATTTTCATGTGCCTCATTTGTAGCACCATCATGGGGTTGCACCCCAGTGGAATGGGACTGCATGGGAGAACCATCTTTTAGTTGCAAACTGCTATCAACGCGCTTCTCTCCAATACTAGTGGGTTGGTTGATACTGTTGCTCCCTTGACTAAAACAAAGTTGTAACACATTAAATTTATCGATGATATCAAACATGATTGTATTATATTAATAATAAAGGTTAATTTGGATTGAATTTTATTTACCTTATCCTGCAAAGTGGTTCTTGGTAACTGCCCCAAGATTTTATGGTGTTCAACTACATCTTTATAGTCGTACTTGTAACCAAGTTGGAGGTCTTCCTTCGTGGTTTCAGTACCGAAATCATCACCTTGCATTGCATAAGAGTATGTATTTTTAATTTCATTGGCTCCAATTACCTAAAATTTTGAAGGCGATACAAATAAGATATTTGGTTACTTACAATTTGTGACTGCAACTTCAAGTAGTGGCCCTACCCTAGCCTGTGATGGCCACATTTGGAAATCCTTTCTTTTGTTTCCTTTGAAGTGTCATTCAACCTATCATCAAAAGTTTCAAGTATGTTAATATATACCACACTTTTATTTACATCTAAAAAAATTTGAAGGTATTGAATTGAAATTGTAATTCCTTCTGGGACCAGAGGGTGTTTTTCCTTCATCTGTCAATTTCTTCTCTTTTGCATCCTCAATGAGGGCCTTCCAATCCCTCTCTGGAATCATCATAGGATGCTCGTACCTATCATTTTGTTTCAAGTGATTCCTATACATTTCTCGCGTATATTTTAAATATCGACCAGCTGCGACGGTGGAAAAGGTCTTATTAAATGTGTCTACAACAAAAAGGATTTCAAGATAATCCATCAATTCTTTTTTGAGGGTGGAATTTTGGGAATTCCACCTCGCCCGTATGGTGGGCCCAAAAATCAACAACTCCTTATTCTCCAAGGACCTATAAAAAAATTTGTTCCCTACACGCAAAAATATTATATGATTATTAATTTAAAAATAATAATTTAGATGATTTATATTTGTCTACATAGAGAACATGAAACAATTAAAATTTTAAAAATTACCTGGAACTTTAACTTGCTTTAATGGAAGCCCTTCCTCGTTGACCATAAATGTGCCCTTAAGGGTCCACGTGTTGGTCACACGTCTTGATTTAGGAAAAGAAACAATATAGTTGGCCAAATCATCAGCCTCATCTTTGTCACCACCTCTAGAGCCTACCTGTGTGGTCGCTTCCTGGGTGTGTGTGTCATGGATCCCACCTAATGATGTGGAAGGTGGAGATCTGAACAGTTGTGTCATGGCAGGTTTACGAGGGCCTACATCGGGACCCCATGGCATTTTTGCAGGCCACTAATACCGACACCATGCATGTCGGGGTTAACACGATCCAAAAATATCTATATAAGAAAGAAAAAAGAATTTTGTTTAGATAATGTAAAAGTTAAAAATCAATCTTTCATAATTGATCTTATGACACAAAATTAAAACCGCTTGAAATTATGGTTAGTACCTTATATTTGTTAAGCCTTATAGGTTCGAGGGATTCATACAAATACCTTTCATCGAGCGAATCAACATCAACATCATGGTCCGATGACTACACATTCAACAAAATAAATGATAATTCAGTTATGTAAACAAATAAAATAACTGATTGCCACAGAAATAAAATGCACATTAAATGCAATTCAAAAATTGTTGTTCATTTACATGTTCTGAGGCCGCTTTTGATTTACCATGATCATCCTGCCACATTACAGTAAAATTAGAACTATGATCATTATCATGAGAAATAAATTCAAATGTATGAGAAATCCTCGCTCTTTATTGACATCCAAGGAGGAATGTTATTGTTGATACCAAAAATAGGCCACACTGAGTAAATAGACCAAAGTTCTCCAAATGGATTAACACCATAAATAACATAATGAAAATCATAAAATATAAGATTCATTGTGTATAGGTTGGGTAAATTAGCATATGTACCACCCCCATAAGAGCAACGTCTGTATCTATTTGATTCAAATTGTAATCAATCAATAACTCTTCCCTTGAAGCTATTGATTTTATTGCATATACGAATACTTGATTTCCTTCATGCCCCTCAAATACATAATTGGATTGCTTATTTGTGGTCACGGTTCATGTATTCTTTATAAACCCTCCAATATTCCTCGTTGTTTTTGGCCTTCCGTCAATATATATAGTTGCTCCTTTATTTTGATCATTGTCTTTTAGTTGTATATAATTTGTAGCCAAGCCATATCTTCGCATACTTTTTGTATATTGGATTATTCGTATCCAATCTTTGTAGATATAACATGGTCTAACATACTCCATCAATTCAATTAATCCATCGTAATAGACCTTTATTCCATCCATGAAAAATATCCCCAAACCATGTAATGACGATGGAGCAATCTGGTATATCCTTTCATTTACAAAAAAAAATAGTGTTTATTTCAATAAGATCCTTGGGTACCCATCATTTCACTATATGTTTGTACCTCAAGGGAACCTCGATGTCATCTATGCTCTCATGATCATAAGAACATGACCCCCCTTTCGCAAGAAAAAATTCCATGCGTCTATGGAATTTTCTTCTGATCTTCTCACATCTAGTTGATCTCTGCCTGTTAGACCTACTAGATGTCTCACTTTCCTCTATTCTACCTGAACTTCCCTCACTCAATGAATATTGATCTGACAAATACTTGTTTTCTTGTACATCCTATAACACCGTCAATGATAGAAACATTCAACCAGTAAATATGTAACACTAATTAGTACAATGGTTCTACTTCATTACTAGTATCATGTTGGTATCAAAGTAAGCTCATAATTATTACCATAGTGTTACTCTTTCACACTTGTATTATTCTCTATTACTATTGGTATACTATCTAGGCATTATAGGGGCATGTTTGGAGTCATGAAATGGCACATGCCAACAAGTGGCGGTAATAGGATATGATATTGGTTGAAAGACCCAAAAACTGATGCCATTAGACACAGAATCAATCTTAAGGCCAAGTAAGGAGAACAAACAACACATGCTAATTAATCTAGGAGTCAAGCATGCAAACAAACCAGCTTTGTACTATGACTAGACCATATTTATTTGAAATTATTCATGTAACATATTTCGTTGACTTATTGTGATCTTGGTCTCTCTTGGATGTACTTTCATTGACAATGCCAATGCTCTTTTCTCCTTTAGTCGACCAACCTAATTTAGTGGATTCCTTTTCTAGACTTAATCTAGAGGCCACGTTTCCTAATTCATGGAAAAGGACACATGACATAAAGGTAGAAAAGGACACATGGTATAAGGATTCGAGACACTTGGTAGAAAGAATAACTAGAAACCAAGCAGAAAGTTCAAACCATAACCAAGAGAAAGTCCAAACCATAAGCCAAAATCCTAGTTGCAGCAATTTCAGCTGCACTCCCTCTCCAAACTTGTGCACCACTAGTCCTTATGAAATTGTGAGAGAGAGAGTGACAAATGAGCTCTAGCGCCCTCTATTTATACTGCTCTATCTCACTTGACTAGGCCGACTTATATTTTTGGAGGATAATAACTCAATATTAAATATTCTCTTGAGCCAACTTGTCTCCTAGGGTTATTATCCAACATTTTAGGGTTTCTCTTGCTTCCCGAAATATTCTAGTCTTGTCAAAGGTTACACGTAGAGGTTAATACCTCTCGCAGCTACCATAATATCAACAATTTCCAACACTGATATGTCTTGTTGATTTGACATAAGTTGAGGTTGAAATTATTAAGGTTTTAACATTGATATTGAATACAATAGGACATAATTTACTGCTATAATTATTGATTTCATAAAGTGACTTTCATATCTAGTTTATGCATGATAAGATTGCCCTAGAATGTTGAAAATTATGGCATAAGCTTGATATCTTTTCTCTTGAATTTCCTAGTGGATCGAGGTTGTTAAGAAGTGAAATATCATCTATTGTTTCTATTGTTTTATTATATTTCATATCAGCCCTAAGGATGTAAATTCTCAGGGACTATATCTAGGAAACTCTAGGAAAGAGGTAAAATTTCTGAAGTTGCATTAAAGCTTGAATTTTGGAAATTTCTACATCTACTCTAATAATGATCCCTCATGCCACTGCCCAGAATAGTGTGTAACTCCAAGTGGGTACTTTATTTTTGTTAGGAATGGGGACGTTTCATGCCAATAATAATCTGCTAGTGGTGTAACCTCATTGTTATCCTAATTATGTCAGAAATCTGAAGCAAGTTTGCTGCCAAATATGGTCCACAAATAGTAGTGTAACTTCTCTTCTAATGCACCATGCTGATATTCCAAAATTAGGAGTGTAAATCCATCCTTCAAAGGGTGTTTTATTGTATTCCAATAATAGGATATAACCCCTCTCTAATGGAATGTGTCCTCCATGAGTCAAAGATGAAATAGGAGTGTCACTCCTAGTGAATGCACCCTCATTACTCARCCGGATATAACCCCTCTCTAATGTAATTTGCCCTCCATGAGTCAAATATGAAATAGGAGTGTCACTCCTAGTGAATGCACCCTCATTACTCAACCAAGATTATTCAATGTGCAATTGTTGAATGAGGCACCCTATGTCATGTGMATGCATGCTAAGCATAAGAAAGTGAACCTAAYGCATTTATTTTAATAAGAATATAAATCTACAGGCATGCATCCACCTGTTTTAATTAGCACAGAATCAAGGCCAAACTTGGCATGAAAGGAAACCCCCAACTTGGTCATCAACTAACCTATTTCAGAGCTAGAAAGAGGAAAAAATCATTGTTTTGTTGAAGCTTGTCCCTAGAACTCGAGTAGCAATGCCACAATATTGAGTAACCATTGGAAAATATCCCAAGAAAGGATGTTGAAAATAAGGAGCAACAACACATCTCTTTCATGATGGCACACAAATTAGGGAAAAAATTACCATTCAACATTGCTACTTCCCTGAGTGCTTTTTTCTTGAAGCATTCATAAGATTCATTCACAAGTTTCAGTAATTCTTCTATAATATCCTGAACTTGCTTTAGCTCAACATCAAAGGCATTGGCAGGGAATTCAACCTCAATCATTATGTTCCAAGATTCCCTTTTTAAATTCCCATAACCTAGCTTTCCCTAATTGTTTTACCCCTAGATTAGATTTATGCTACCCTTCGAGGAATAATCAAACTCTTGTAAGATTGTGCACAATCCAAACATGTTAAACTTTATAAGGTTCACTATATACTCCTTGGGTACTCATCAAGGCTACCTTCAAGATCGAATCCTATAACATTAAAGTACCTAAAAATATCCACCCACTGATTTGAGCTTATTGTGCATTCCTTAGTTGCTTCCTTTGATACTTTCTTATCTCCTCATAGAAAATAATAAACACCTAAGGAATATCTTCAATTATTGGCATTGTCTCAAGTTTTCCATACGCTACAAGGTGTTAGGACAAATAAATCTCTTCATGTTCTTTTGCAATCATTGCCTCCAAAGAAATTTGTTGTAACATTATGATAGTTATATTAGTACCTTAGCAAATAAAATATACTCTCCCCATAAGAAATAACATTAAAGATGTATGATTGCATCATAAGCATAAATGAATCAATGCAATACATAAACAACTCCTAAATCTCTTAGAGATAAATCTATGTAATACTTGAATAGCTCAATAGAATGGAAATCAATTAAAGACATGACACAACAAGCATAGGATTATTAGGGCTTCCAAGCAAAGAAGCATGGGCTAGAAAACATTTGAAAAGGTAGATGCATAAACGATGGAAGAGAAAAATTCTAAGGAATGAACGAATGATAATTTGGTTGAGGTTGAGGCTTTAAGCAGAGAATATTTGCCCAATGCTTATGCTCAATAGAATTTAAACAGATGATACTCAACAAATAAATCACAACAACCCTTTCCATCCCATCAAGCAAACAAGGGAAGTATTTCATTGAGCAGGAGATTTGTGATGTTGTTGGCACTCAATATTACACCCTTGGAATCTTGGTGCCAACTTCATAGTCTACATATAGAACAAGATAATATGATTCAAGGTGAACTTTGTGGTATCTGCATGCTCTAGATTTGCTTCCTACTCATCATCTTGCAATACAAGTAAAGAAAGTGTTTGATGCAATTGCACAAATAGTGGGTTTATCAATAGGTTTGGTAGTTGGACAAACTTAAATAATAGCTTATACTGCTCATTTCATAAAGCACCATAGGAACTCCATGAAAAATCATAGTAAGCCTGAGGGTATGGATATGGTTACTTCAGGAATCTCTTTGGATGTTTTTTAGCTACACTTGGATTTCTGATGGATCACATTTCTAGCTTGAGGGTTTCACACTAGAACATCTTTGATATTTGGTTGTTGATGAAACTGATAGGATACTTAGAGAATAATATTAGTACTAGATACCTAATGTACTCAATGTTACATAATCAAATCAATGTGGAAATGACAAAGCTATATGGAAAGAGAAGAGAGAAGAACAATTACATAAGTTTTATATCAACACTTGTGTAGTAGACATAAAGGTGAGAAATTTGTCATGTTGTTGCAAGGTGAAGGTTGTGTCACATAAGCGCAGAGTTCAACATTCACCTTTCAGCTTCACAAATATATTTGAAGATTATGTCCATGCGATACCTTTTATAATGTTTTTGGAAGAATTATTATGATTGATGAAGCTTGATGAATATAAGCCTCGAGACTAGGATCTTCAAATATAAGAAAGAGAATTGAAGCACATTGAAAAGTTTGAATCATTACAAGTCCTAATGTTTCACTATAACAATATAAGAGCCTCCCAACAATTATGGGTTTTTTAACCAATTTGAAGGAACCTGATGTAAGCTTCAATGAACTAGCATATATACCATAGAGTTTGTGCCTTAGCCCCAATATTGTTAAGTTGAATGCTAGCAATGATTTCACTGACTTACAAAATCTCTCATGATCTATTTAAAATCTTGAGATGCTTGAGGAATTACATATCAACAATAATCAAAAAAATGTCTTACATGCCTAAGAGTGGGGAAATAATTGTGCTCCTGAGTGTTATCACTTTGTAAATACCCAGAGGTTGTTATGAGGTAAGAAGAAACTTATCAAAGTTAACCTTAACCAACCGCTTCGAAACTGAAATCTATCCCTACCAGTTTCAGAGAGGGATCTCTCTATTAGTTTTAGATTTGTTTGAGTTTTCAAAGATTTTAGACTAGTTAAAAAGATTGTGACCGAGTTGTTTGTATTGTTTTTGAATGAAATGGTTGAATGTCACTTACACTTCCATTGGGCTATGGGGTCTGTTTTTAAAAGATAGAATTCAAATACAATTTTACAAGATTCGTTTCACAGGGCGAGATAGTGCTAATGCTGGATTCTTTAGAAATAAAAATGGTGTATTGCTGAAAAAATGAGATATCAGTTAATAACAAAAAATCATTTAAAAATTTATTTGTTATAACCTCGAAAGAAAAACATTTAAATCTATAAAAAATTAAGAATAGAGTATGTGAAGGTAAATTCTACAACTTTGACTTCTTTTAAAGATCAGATTCAGAAAGACAATATGGTAACTGAGAAGGAAAAACTTGTACACAGATAGAAGGAACTTCACCAACAATTGACACACAGGAATCCTATGAAACTTCTCTTTGTATTACTGAAACGACTTCTTGATAAAAATTATAGCAACTAGAGCTTACTCGGGCGTAAAGATCAACAACCCTCAATACTTCTAAGTGGGAAATATTTATAATAAAAGTTACAACGACCATGTCATAAATGATCAGGACGTGATGGATTCTAAATTTAACTAACTAACTCAACAAGATACAAAACTTTAGGGACTGTTAATGATGTGTCAAATTCTTCAAGATGATTTTGGGGACGGTCGTTGGTGAGTCATCTGCATGACTTTGTCCAATCTAATTGTTGAATGGACTTTAACACCTCATCTTCTACTCGATTAGATTGCATAGCTCTTCCCATCGTAGTTGATTGGGAATAGTGACTTTGAGTAATATTTGGTCTATTTCATCCATTTCTGTGTACTTGGAAAAATTTGGCCTGACGATGAAAATGTACCAGATCTTTTGTTGTATGTTGATGTTTGTCTGCAAAGTTTCTAAGAACGCCTTACCTGTTATGCTGCTTGTATTCCTGAAAATTTCAAACTATCTTTGGCCACTGTGGATAGCTTTTGTTTATAATCAGGAAGGGTCAATAACTTATCATTTAGGACCATTAAGTCTGGGAGACCTTTCTTCTGCAAAGCTTCGATCTTACTAAAAAATCTTTGAACTCATGCATCCATAGTCTGGAAATTTATCTTCCAACTGTAGCATAAGCCCTCTCTTGGTCAGAACCCTCTTGACTTCGAGGATGGTTTCTATCCTATCCTCAATCTTCAAATCTTCTAATTATTCCTTGGTTTTTGAATTCAGGAATCTAATGATCTCAGTGGCTTCTGTGGGAATTTCTCCCAGCTCTCCTTTTATTTTTTCAATAGCCTACCTACTCCTCTGTACCAGTTCCTTTTGCTTGAACATGATTTGCACCATAGGCCATATTTCATTTATGGATTTGGAGATATCCATCCAAATATTTTCCTTGGCCTCAGCGAGTGTCTTACCTACCACTGATTGCTTTCGAAGCTGTTGCAATTCCTGTTTGAGTTTGTATGATGTTTGCTTCTCCATGGAGTAGCTTGTTTGGTAGGAGGACTTGAGTTGATGTAGATCCTCAAACTCCTTTTTCAGTCGACTAATATATGTCTCCTGTAAGTCCATTTCTTCCATGGATTTATCTAATTCCACTGTCTTTTCCAGAGATGTCATTGGAGTTTCTGAGGGAATTTATGTTGTGGAGGTTTTTTCTACCGATGTTGTGCTTACCCCAGTGAGTGGAACTACACTCAATGGAATGACTTCCATAGGCGTTGATTGTTCTTTCTCCTTCACTAATCTTTCCAGTTCTGCTTCCATATCTTTCAACTGTGCATTCTTATCCATGATCACCTTGAGCATCTCATCCTTTTCACATTCTATCTCAGTTATCTACTTTGCATGTGCATCTTCCATTGGTGGTAGTTTCAGTTGTTTCCTGAGAAATGATATATCTTCATTTTTCTTCTTAAGCATCTCTTCGATCGCTTTCACATTCGAGGAGTCATACCCGATCTTGAGGACCAATTATTCCAACGTTTTAATTTTATTATATTTCGCAAAGGATGATATCTTTTCTAACTTTAACTGTGTATGAACATTGCTTAGAGAGACCTGAAGTTTAGCAGTCGAAGTAGAGGCAGTTGCCAAAGTGGAGAAAACCATTTCTCCAGTTTGCCTGTGCAAATCCATTTGATCAGCAGGGTGCACATCTCTGGTGTGGAACTCGAACATTTCCCTTTTGTAGTCAGTGATTGCCTTTGGGTCGGGCACCTGGTCCTGTAGAAAATCTATGTGCATTATACCATTCTCTGTATCAAACGCAGACAACAGTATGTGCTATGTCGTGGATGTATGCTTCCAAAATTGAGCATAAGTGTTGCTAGTCAGTGTTTGATTTCTCTTCTTGATCAGGTCATATTTCTTAAAGATGCTCAATTTGACGCCTCCTTGTTTTGGTTGGTTGATTAATGAAGTATCTGTCTACTTCTTGGATGAAAAGTAAGGTGTGATCTGCTGGTTGCTAGCGATAAGCGGTGACTGATCATTTTTCATAGTTGTATCGGATTGGGTTCCCTTTTCACTAGTCATGTCAGTTGTAGGAGTGGGTTTCAGCCTCTTGGTGTATAATTGGAAATCTTCAGCCAAGACTTTGGTGATAGAAGGTGAAGAATCCTTCTTGGCCCTTTTCTCCTTTGGAAACTGTGGCGTGTTTGTTTGTGAGACAATAAGAGAAGGAGACTTCTCTTCTGTCTCTTCCAGAGTGTTCTCCTCCCACTTCGTTTGATTTGTGAATTTCTTGATTTCGGGCTTGGGTGAAGGAACATAGGGAATGTTTTTATTCTTTACCCTCATCTCCGAAATCATCCCGCAAGGATCATATTTCCATAGGAAACTAACGTCAAACTTCATTTCCTTCAGAAACCTGTCTGCCTCTTCCCCGGTGCCTCGGTTATTGCAGATAAAAGATCTTATTTTCTCTTTAATTCTGAGTTGTTGTTTCTTATTCAAAGACACAAAGTGTATGTCATCTAAATTTATCATCTGTCTTATGTATTCCAGGGAAAATATCCTCACAGGTAAATACTTTGGCAGCCTATATGGAGCTAACTCACATCCATATATCCTGATCTCAGTGTGATTTTGGTAAAGATACCAATCTCCAGTTTTTGCAAGGTTCGAGAGGTGTAAAATCCTCTGAGTTTCCTCATTTATTCTTGATTATGGTCTGCCACTAAGAATGCTCACCACTAGGTGGTAAAACTGCTTGATGAACTGTCTAAAACTGAACTCTGTGGAATTTCACCTGAGCAACGAAGTCCAAGATGTCACTGCATGTGGCTTCCCATCCTTGTCCATTTTTTGCATCAAGAAAGAGAACCTATCTGCCTGAAAGAAAAAGAACATGTAATCCAATATGGAGGAGTACCGTAACTTGCCCTCTATGGAAAATTTTGAGAAATTCTCGTGAATGTTGTCCGCTAAAAAGGTGTTGTAATTGAACTGAGTGCTGGGCATTTCCTCGATAGAGAAAATGGACAGAAAAACTAATATAGGTTCTTCCACCCATTTGTCTGAAAAATAACCAAGCAGGCAACAGAGTGATGAGATAACTTGGTTTCCCTTTTCTGAGAACAGGGAGGAAGGATATGGGGGATTTGATTTGGGAAGCTAAGCGTCCTGTGGGAAGAACAATTCAAATATCTGGGCTCTTTGAGGAAATGATAATTTCTGGTATAACTCTGTTATGGTTTCAAGATTGAAAGGGGAGGCAAATTCAGTTCTGGGTATCTGCATCATCTGATCAATGACCTCTGGGGTGATGAAGAACGGAGTTTCTCTCGATGAAGAGACTATGGCTCTCTGGTCAGAAAGGTAGTGGGCCTGGCATTTGAGGGAAAATTCAGGGAAATGGTCGACCTGGGGGAAAAGATATAGAGGAAGATTGGACTCCCAGAGCCCGATGTCATCGTTCTGATCTAATAAAGTGTCTTTGAGCCATGACTGTAGCTCCACGAACTCAACTTTGTACCTTGTATCTGATATTCGATGATCTTTGTCGGCCAATGGGATCTTGTCGAGGTCAATCGAAGGAGGGAGGAAAGGATTTTTCCTGGCCTCTGCTTTCTTGGACTTTGGCGCCATAGCTGTGAAGAATACCTGCAATTCAAACAAAAGTTAGTGGTAATGGTTGTGGTTGGGTTGTTGATTGAAACAGAGAGGGGACAAGGAAACTTTTGGTGTGAAGATAAGAGAAATAATGGGCGAATGAAAGAGCAGAGTTATTTTTGGGTGAACGGATAACCGTTGGGCGTGTGGGTAGATCAGCAGGCCTAACGGGAAAGTTAATCTGTAATAAATGGCCAACGGGTCATTGGGGAATTGAGAGGGAAGATGAAAAAATGGGTGACGAGTACGACCTAGTGACATTGAGGGTGTTGATTGGAGACTAGTAATGGTGAGGGGACTTGTGACGGGTGAAACAGGGGGGATGGACTGACAGAGTTATGAGATAGGACTCTTAGGGGAAGAAATTGGAAGTGATGTCATGATAAGATGATGGTATGCTAGGAAAGTGCAATATATTCCTGCCACGTTAGAGTAGGGGGCCCGCCAGAGAACCATTTCATTGCGGACCCCCCCCCCCCA
>ML779188.1:911782-921956 GCA_009831015.1 Picea engelmannii | reverse complement strand
CCCCCCCCCCCCCCCACCGTTAAAGGAAAAATGGTCGGGGGGTCCGGAATTATATCTCGATTGTGGATCGGGGCGCCAACATCTCAATCGTCCAGATCTGCTTTCTTGTTACTCACCATTTCGGACCGCCCCCCCATCGTTAAAGGCAGAATGGTTGGGGGGGTCCAGAATCATATCCCAACCGTTGATCTAAGTGTCGGTGTCTCGGTTTTCCATCTATGCGCTCTCTTTAATCTGCCAGCACGAAATCATTTTTGTAGTGGAGACTTAGGCTTGTGGCCTTTTTGTGTGTTTGCTTGGCTTTTCCTGCTTTTGACACCATGGGGGTCAGGTAACATACTTTCAAACTTCAAAGATATGAATCGACATAGATCACCATGCATGTTTTATTGAAATCAAGCCAACTAACCTATGCTCTAACCTAAGTTCTAACCTACTTCCCTATGACATTTAGCCCAAATTAAACTGTTGGACTAAGAAATTACTCTACCTAGGGGTTATTTGACCAAGATTAGGCAATTTGGTCAAATGTATTCTCTATCTGGCCTATTTACTTGACTAAGTTTAGATAGTTTAGCCAAGCTTATTCATTAATCCTATCAACATCAATTCAAAAGGACTTGGCCATGCTTAGACTGTATGGACCAAGCCATTGTTATTGCATGGAGATTCATTTAATTTCTTTTATGCCCTCTTTTATTCTTTTCTCATTTTCTTTTATTTTCTTTCTTTTTATTTTCTTTCTTTTTCTTTTCTTTCTTTTTCTTTCTGCAATGGTCTCTGCAAGTCAAAAACACTGAAGGGACAAAAAATACAATCAACAGTTGATCCTATAAATTATAGGGTTATAACAGTGGCTCCACCTGGGGATGGTATCCTCCTTGCGATATGCCAAGAATCATGTTTCTTATAATCTTAAAGAATTTCCTCTAGAGCCTCTTCTGTTATCTGACTTTCTTTATTCCAGAAATGTTGATGATGTTTTCAGTGTCTTAGGGCCTTCTCTACGGGCTTCAAACACCTGAACAAAAACACCTACACCTAAAGACTTGTAAAAGAAATGGTATTTACAATGAAATGGAATGGTGATCTCTCTACTGAGGTGGCAAGTAATGCTTCAACATCCTGCCATTTATGGGTCCTCCTGGAAGGTCTGATCTGTTATGATTAGCAAGTAGAAAATAATTATTTCCTCTGAAGGTATGAATGCTATAAGGACCCTTCCACAAGCTATCGAACTTTCCATGTTTACCTTTATCTTCATTTCTGGAGTCCCACCTCAGAACTAGATCACCTAATTCGAAGTTATCTTCTTTGGTTCTCTTGTCATAAATCTTCTTAATATTTGCCTGGATCACTTGAGTTCTATTGTAAACTTCTTCCCTGGATTGCATTAGGTGGATCATTTGATTTATTCTTCGTTGGACATCATTTGATTCTTATTGTGTTTCCTGCAATAGTTTCATGACTGGAACTCCTAATGAAAGTGGAAAAACTGCCTCAATTCCATACACCAACTGGTATGGAGACATACCAATCGATCTTTTGGTGCTTATTCTGTCAGCCCAAAGTGAGAAAACCAACTTAATATGCCATGATTTCTTGTTTTCCTGCAGTGTCTTTCTGATAATGTTCACTAGACTTTTGTTAGAAGACTCGGCTAACCCAATTCCCTGTGGATAATAAGTCGTCGAGTGTCCCAAAGTAATATGATATTGATTACAAAAGTCTATGAGATTTTTGGATCTGAAAGCCGCTACATTATCAGATATAATTTTTCTGGGGCATCCAAAATGAGACGAAATGTTAGTTTCTAAAAACTTGATGATGACAGAGTCAGTAGCTTGCCTGCATGGTACAGCCTTGATCCACTTGGTGAAGTAGTCTGTGGTCGTGAGGATCCATTTATGTTGGCCCAAAGAAGGAGGATGTATCTCACCAATGAAATCTAGCCCCCATTGTTGGAAAGGAGATTCGACAGAGATGGGTTTCATTGGGAGTGGTAGAAGCTTCCTTTTGCCTTCAAAAATCTGACATTGGTGGCAAGAGGTAACCTTCTGATGAACGTCGATAAACAGAGTAGGCCAATAAAAGCCAGCTCTCATAATTTTTTTGGATGTGGTCTTCCAGCTCAAGTGCCCACCACAGTCTCTTGCATGAAAATCTTGAATAACTTTGTTAGCTTCACCTTTTAACAAGCAGTTAAGAAAGATACCACCAGGATCTTTCCAATAGAGATTGCCTTCTAGAATACAAAATTTCAATGCTTTCAACTTAATAAATCTAGCTTTGGTCTTAGTCAAACCTGGAGGAGCCTGTAAATTTTGGAGTACAAAAATGAGGTCTGTGTACCAAGGGGAATTCAAGAATGCCTCTTTTACATTTGGAGTCGCTTGCACTTCTGGTCCATCTACTACAACCAAAAATTTAATATCTAAAGCATGGAAATTATACTCAGCCGTCAATTTGGCCAAATCCTGTCCTTTGATCAGTTTAGTAGGTTTTATCTCAGTATCGTATTCAAGAATGACCGCAATCCATTTTCCTCTTCTGCCATCCGGATTATCCTGGGTCAAAATATCTTTAACCACTATGTTTGGGACGTATGAAATGGTGTGAGAATCGAGAATATAGACCCTAAAATATGTTATAGCCTTTACCAGGGTGAAGGCTTGTTTCTCCATAATGTTATAATTCAACGTTGCGTCTCTTAAAGATTTGTTGAAAAAGGCGATGGGTTGCTCGTACCCTTCACTGTTTTTCTGCAACAATGTTGTTGCTATAGTGTGTTCAGAGGCGAAAGAGAAAAGATAAAAGTCTTTGGTATAGTCTGGGCTAATTAGAACTGGAGCTTGGGTGAGAGCATGTTTCACTTGCTCAAATGATTGTTTAGATTCGGCGTTCCATTTGATTTTTGTGTCTTTTTTCAACATATTGGTAATATTCCTGAGAAGCTCAGCTAAGTTTGGTATGAATATTCTAAGGAAATTTATCTTGCCAATGAAAGATTACAGTTCTTTTATTTTCCTAGGGTGTTCCACCTTCTGGATTGCTTCTATCCAGTTGGGATCTATTTTAATTTTGTCTTTTGAGATTATGTGTCCCAACAATTTGCCTTCATCTAACCCGAAAAGGATTTTCTTAGGATTTAATGAAATCCCAAATTTACTGCACTTCTCAAACACATGTCTGAGGTGGAGAAAATGTTCTTCATTGAATTTGGAGTAAACAATTACATCATCCAGATAAATGACTATAAATTTTCCAGTCTCATCCACAAAGGCAATATCCATTGCTCTTTGAAAAGTAGCCCCAGTGTTCATCAGACCAAAAGGCATCTTCACATACATGAAGGTTCCCCAGGGTGTGGTAAAAGATGTCTTCTCTTGGTCTTCTGGATGGACCAGAACTTGGTTGTAACCTGAGAAACCGTCCAGTAAGGAGATCCTACTGGATCTGACCACCCTTTGTAAAATATGGTCCATTTTGGGTAAAGGGTAGTTGTCTTTGAGGGAGACTTTGTTCAGATTTTTGAAATCTATATAAAGCCTGATCTCACCAGTTTTCTTCCTGATTGGAACTAGATTGGAAACCCATTTGGAAAATCTCAAAGGGACTATAATCTTGGCATCATACATCTTCTTGATTTCTTTCTCTATCAGGGGAAGTAACTTGGGATTAATTCTCCTAAGTTTCTGTCTGAAAGGTTTATGCTCTTCTTTTATGGGAATCCAGTGTTGTATGATGTTTGTTTCATAGGATTTTAAGTCCTCATAGCCCCAGGTGAAAACATCTATATATTCCTTAAAAAGTTCAATGTATTTTCTTTTTTTCTCTGGTGGCAGTGATTTAGACAGTTTTATCATTTTGGGGTTTTCTTCTGTTCCTATGTTACAGTCTTCAACCTCTTTACCGCTAGCTTCAATTTTTGGTTTTTTGGCTACATCGTTAAAATCAAACAAGTCTTCCAACAGAACTAAACCTCTAGGTAACACATTATTTTTCAACTGCAGGATATCAGAATCTACATCATTTTCATTTATTTTTTCAGCATCTATTGTATTTGCACTACCATTCTCAAAAACAGATTTATTTACAACTTCTTCATCATGTTCTAAATCTATGTTTGTACATTCAAAATCATTTTTACATTGCAGTAAATATTCAATTTGATCGTATTTCCAAATACCTGCCAATATCCGATGTTGTCAGGAACAGTGGGTATGCATTTCAACTCCACTGTGCACTTGCGAGTGGGACGAAAAGGGATTTTACAGGTAGTTGCCGACGTAGCCAGTCCACCTGCAAGTATATTTTGTCCTTTGGGCATCACTTGCAAATCAACCTCAATAAAACATTGGAGACCATCTAAAACAACGTTTCTATAGGCTCTAATTCTTGGATTTTTTGCTGCATACTCACCTTTTATTTGCTTGATAATTAATTCAAAATCACCCCTTAACATTATCTGCTTAGCACCAACTTTTTTCAATAATTTTAGGTCGAGCATTAAAGCCTCGTACTCGGCTATGTTGTTAGTACATTGTAAGTTCAGTTTATATGAATGATTCTTGAAGTACCTTGATCTGTGGTTATGCATCCACACTCCGACCCCAGCTCCTTCTTTACTCATAGCACCATCGAAGTCCATGCTCCAGAATTCTGCTGGTAATTCCTCATTTTCTTCAACCATGGGGTTTCTTACTTCGACAATCGTTGTATCGTCCTTTGGATCATGTGCATCATCTTCCAGTTGTGTGATTTTTTCTTCGAGATCACCATTGTTATATAGAATGAAATAGTCCAGGTCAGAGTGTGTAGAATATAGTGGGTAATTGTGTGGCTTCTCATGACTACTGACCATATACCTCATCAATGTTTCTCTATAAAGTCTTCTCTATTGACCGAAAACTAGAATGGTGGCGTAGGACATATCTATCAGCAGGGTTCCTCTCAATTTAGCTCCCCAAGACCTTGATAGAAACATACCATAGTTGGGGGGAATGTCAACCATGATGATGTCCATCACCAAACTTTTTGTCGGGATTTGAGCCAAGGTGATGCATAAGTCTTTAATCGGGCCTATACATTTGACCTTGCTGAAATAAAAAGAATGAAGATCTTTGTAAGGTCTGGTGACCTCAAGTTCCAACTTTTCCATCACGGCCTTGGGAATTAGGTTGTGAGAAGCACCTGAATCCAGCATAGCGTTGTGCAATATCAACTTATGGATATTCAGGTTGATGTAAAAAAGGGCCACAACGCCATTATCAGTTTGACCGTCAACTTCAGGACCAAACAGGAGCTCAAGTCGGTCATCAACAAGGTTTATTGTGTCAGAATGGAGTATAGATCCCACATTCAAGGCTTTGGTACCTATATCGGGTTTGATACTTAAATATTTTATCACCTGAGACCTATAAGCGTTCTTGTTCATCAACTCAGAGAGGGGAATGGGAATCTTTAATTTTGCTAGTTCTCCTTCAAGGCTGAAAAGAGAGGTGGTTTTGTTTAAACTCTGTACTTCTAATTTATCAACAGAAACTTTGTGGACAGGTGCTCCTGTTTGAATGGTTGATGAAACTTCTGTCTGACTTGTTCTCTTAAGAATTTATGGAGTTTTTTGCGCGAGAGATTCAGTGTCATTACGCCCAGGGGATTTTTTGGGAGGATTCTCCGAGATTTTCTTGGTTTCAGCAGCCTTCTTTGGAGAATTCTTATTGGTCTTCTTACTCCTCAGGTTATATTGTCTGTGAACCGCCATTATAGCATTCTCAAAGGATTGTTGTTCTGTTTTCTCAGGTTCCTCATTCAACTCTGTTTGTGAAAGGATAAATATTTCATGTTCTTCTTGGGTGAGGAAAATAGACTCATGATCATGATCATGATCACCCATCAAATTTGTATGAGCATCATCAAACTCCTTAATCACTTCCTCCCCATCATCAGCATAGTTTTCCTGGAGAGGTGGTGTGATTTGCTGATCAGGTCCCCGTTGTTCTCGTTGATCCCTTGGATCTCTTCGCCTAATCTGGAGTGGATTTGTCCTAAAGTTCGGGTTCCTAATTTGAGGGGTGGCTTGATTCTCCCTAGGTGGGTTTCTGTCAGTTATGGTGAGTCTCTCCATCATTTTCTCCATAGCTCTGGCTAGAGAATATAATTTAGCATCAGATGAGGAAGTAGAAGGTTCTTCCTTGATGGTGACCCTCTTTTATGTTCTCTACCTGGCCCTTCTGGCTAAAAGATTTGCTTCTACACTGATGGCACTTTTTTTCATGTCTTCCAGAGTTGTCACGTTTCTTTCCCTTAATTGATACGACATGTCAACGTCAAAACCATCAGGGAACTTTATTAATGCCAAACCTTGTGGAGGTTTAATTTCAGTCAGGATATCATTGTATAGATTGTTGAAATGAGTGCAGTAATCTTGCACTGTCTCTCCTTGGTTCTTTCTGATGTTCTCATACTCCGACAGAATTTGGAGAGGATTTATCTTTACTTCCCACTGGTCTAAAAAGGTCTGATGGAAAACAGTCATGCCAGTAATGGTAGCAACACGTAAAGTTTTAAACCAATTTTTCACATCTCCAGTTAGGATTTGTGCAAATAATCTCATCTGCAGATCAACTTCGTCTACTTCTTGCAGGTCAAAGTAATCGTTCATTTTGTTGACATGTTGTTGTGCATTTAAGGGGCCGGAACTATCAAACTGTGGAAGTTTAGTTTGATAATCTTGGGGCATGTTATGTAAAGGAGAAACCAATACCAACGGAGCATATCATGTCACCATGATTGGTGGGGGATGTTGGAAATGTTTAACAGGTAGCATATGCTTGTCATTGATGGAAAGTACAACAATGAAGATGGCATGAGTAAAGGAAGAATGTAACAGACGGAGAAGTATTTTAGGAAGACGCTGCAGAGCAAGCCCAATAAGTTTAGAAGAGATAGTGCAGAGGATTGTTGGTAGGTTGATGGAAAGTACAGCAATGAAGATGGCATGAGTACAGGAAGAATGTAACAGAAGGGCACCAGAAGTATTTTAGGAAGACGCTGCAGAGCAAGCCCGATAAGTTTAGAAGAGATAGTGCAGAGGATTGTAGGCAGGTTATCAGGCAAAGTAAGCTTGTCATTGATGGCAAGATCAGAGTATGCAGCGAAGGCAAAACAAGGACAAAGTACGCTCCGGAGGAGAAGTGCCAGTGATCGCTGGATCTCATCCTGAATTCCCAATGGTTGTCAAATCTGAATAAAGACAAGAAGAGCGCGCTAAAGAGGAGGATAGATCTCAGGTGTCATATCTGAGCGTAGGGTCTGACCACCGTTGGATCGAGGAAAACCAGGACGATCTTTAAAAGTGCAAGGAGTAGAGGGCTAGCAAATCCCGAAAGCAGGAGGACCATCCATCTCAGGGGGTTATGTGGACCGTTGATCCGAATCCCTGTCAGAGTTTCGGGGATCGAGAGTTGGAGATGACAATTAATATCATCCACAGAAATCCCGATTTCACGATAAGAAAAATCGCGACGTAATCTGAGCTGTCAAATCAAGATCACATATGGACCATCGATCTGACTCACGTCAGCTAGGAACACGTGGCACAACCAGGAATGACAAGTGTCAAACTGATTCAACATGCCAAGCACATGTAAGTCACAAATCAGGGTGACACGTGGCAGTTATTTAACACATGTGACGTCAGCAGACTTACACCATGTCGAAGTTTCGAGGATCGCGTGTTGGAAATGTCAAAGAAACAATGCAACAGGAATCCCGATTTCGGGATATGAAAAATCGCGACTTAAATCGCAGTCGTTGAATCAAGATCAAATCTGGACCATTGATTCTAGTCCATGTCGGAGTTTCGAGGATTGAGTGTTGAAGTTGTCAAAGAACATTCACCACAGCAATCCCGATATCGCGATATGTGAAATCACGATGTAATCTGAGTCGTCAAATTAAGGTTGAATCTGTACCGTTGATTCCTGTCCTTGTCGGAGTTTCGGGGATCGAGAGTTGGACATGTCAAAGATTATTGACATCAGGAATCCCGATATCACGATATGTGAAATCATGATGTAATCTGAACTGTCAGATTAAGGTTGAATCTGAACCGTTGATTCCAGTCCTTGTCGGAGTTTCGGGGATCGAGAGTTGGAAATCTTAAAGATTATTGACATCAGGAATCCCGATATCGCGATATGTGAAATCACGATGTAATCTGAACCGTCATATCAAGTGTTTATCGGAGGGTTACTGGTCTCTCTCACAGTTAACCTCTCAGTTACAAATCTGTTAGTGAAACGGATTCATGATTGCGAATCAGTTGGTGTTTCAGTTGCTGGGACAATTGTCTTTCTTTTGCCTAAGGAAATGCAAAGTGGAACCACCATGGAGGTCTGTATAAAATAAAATAAGACAGATTATGTGTGGTTGGTTGTTCTGGATATGAATGAAACTGAAGGAGATCATAGGGCTACTAATGCACGACACAATAAAATAGCCAGAAACTATTAATGACGTCTGCTAGAGAATTCGAAGAGACCTCTGTGTGATTGCCAGAGGAGATGAAGAGTCTCCAAGCTTCGTCCAGTGAAGGATGACTATTCTTATAAGGGATTGATAGATGGATGAGTGTTGAAGTCTGTAACTGAAATAGAGAAGGTGAGCTCGACTGTCACAGAAAAGACGAAGAGTCTCAAACTGCCAGAGAGGTCGAGGAATCTCAGTACAACATACAGTGATGATGAATGCGTGGGAAAATTGCCAGAGAAGCTGAAGAGTTACCACGATGATCAGGCAGAGCACTCGAGAGGTGTAGGATATTGGCGTCGAGTCAGCATGTAGAGGGATTGTGAATATTGCATGCACAAAGACAACAGAGACTATAAGAATGTCAAACAAAGAAGAGACAAGGGTTTTCGCTATGTAGGAGAATCAAGGGTGTGCAAGGAGGCAGAGCGCAGGAACAAAAATGCACAGTAGAGGAATGGTGCATTGAAGGGATATGGTGCAAAGAGCATAAAAAGCAGAAGAACAAACAGTGCAAGTCATGTGTGTAGGAAGGCAATGAGGCAGACAGAGTAACGAAATGCAGCAGAACAGTGATGAGTCTGGTAATCCATTGTTGAACATCTTATCACTGTAATAAGTTTCAGTAGCAAAGATTTATATTTCAGGGTGGTTGGGAGGTGCTCGGGAGGACTGTTTTCCTCAGAGGTTCAAGTGGGTGCTTGAACACAAGGAGTTGTAGCTTCCATCTGGTTACATCCAGAGAAACCAGGGTGGCAGGGTGGTGCAAGGGAGAACTCTTGTTCTTTGTTATACAGGTTGGTGTCTGTATGATTAGAAGTTGGTGCTTCCATCCAGTTGGTGTTGGAAACACTCAGGGAGTTGGTGCTTCCTTCTAGTTGGTTCTAGAGAAACCAGGGAGTTGGTGCTTCAAATTGTTGGTGCTAGAGAAACCAGGGAGTTGGTGCTTCCTTCTAGTAGGTGCTAGAGAAAACAGAGAGTTGGTGCTCTCAGCAAGTTGCAGCTTGCAAAACAGAGGTTGTAGCCTCATTATGAGTTGGTGCTCATATGTATGATAATGTAAACAATGTAACTATTACTTATCATATAAAGAAAAGGAGGTTTTTACCATGTATGGGTTTCCTCGAGGAATATCTATCTATGTGTTTCTCATATATGTGACTGATGTTGAATGTGCCATTGTTTATTTCCCTGCATTAATGTGATCATAATTCAGTGTTTCTGCAAAGATTTTAAAAGAAGCATAATTGTTTAAGCACGGTAACAATTGATTCACCCCCCCCTCTCAGTTGTCCAACAATTGGTATCAGAGCCGGCCCCCTTTTATCTAAGGGTAGATCCTAGAGCTTAAACATGACAAGCCATGAAGGGACTTCAGTCACTAGGCCTCCTCTATTTGATGGAACGAATTTTTCCTTCTGGAAGGTTAGGATGAGAACATACCTAATGGCCTTAGGAGTTGATGTCTGGGATGTAGTAGAGACTGGATACATAAAGCTTGTTGTGCTAGCTTCCAAAGATGATAAGTTAGAATTTAGCTTTAATGCTAAGGGAATGAATGTTATCTTGAATGGACTTGCAGAAGCTGAGTTTGTGAAGGTGATGCATCTTCAAACTGCTAAGGAAATGTGGGACAAACTCA
>ML779188.1:897886-909193 GCA_009831015.1 Picea engelmannii | reverse complement strand
TGAGTAAGAGAGGTGAGCAATTTTGAATTTTCCACAGAGGATACAGCGGAAGCTGAAGATGAACAAGTCCAAGAATCAGAAAGAAAAGACTCTGGTTTAGATACAAATATTTTGCAGGCCTCAAATGAGAGAGTCCATCCCGTCAGGGGGAGTTTGCATTGATTTAATATCTGATACCTTCTAAAATACTGCAACAGCTTAGGGGGAGCATGTTCTCTTTGACATTGATGTCAAAGGGGGGGAAAATAATCTGGGTGCCTTTGTTGCCATCAATGCCAAAGGGGGAGATTCTTGGAAATGTTTAACAGGTAGCATATGCTTGTCATTGATGGAAAGTATAGCAATGAAGATGGAATGAGTACAGGAAGAATGTAACAGACGGGCACCAGAAGTATTTTAGGAAGACGTTGCAGAGCAAGCCCGATAAGTTCAGAAGAGATAATGCAGAGGATTGTTGGTAGGTTGATGGCAAGTACAGCAATGAACATGGCATGAGTACAGTTTGAATGTAATAGACGGGCACCAGAAGTATTTTAGGAAGACGCTGCAGAGCAAGCCCGATAAGTTCAGAAGAGATAGTGCAGAGGATTGTTGGCAGGTTATCAGGCAAAGTAAGATTGTCATTGATGGCAAGATCAGAGTATGCAGCGAAGGCAAAACAAGGACAAAGTACGCTCCGGAGGAGAAGCGCCAGTGATCGTTGGACCTCATCCTGAATTCCCGATGGCCGTCAGATCTGAATAAAGACAAGAAGAGCATGCTGAAGAGGAGGATAGATCTCAAGCGTCAGATCTGAGCGCAGGGTCCGACCACCGTTGGATCGAGGAAAACCTGCACAATCTTTAAAAGTGCAAGGAGTAGAGGGCTCACAAATCCCGAAAGTAGGAGGACCGTCCATCTCAGGGGGTTATGTGGACCGTTGATCTGAATCCCTGTCAGAGTTTCGAGGATCGAGAGTTGGAGATGACAAGTAATATCATCCACAGAAATCCTGATTTCGCGATAAGCAAAATCATGACGTAATCTGAGCCGTCAAATCAAGATCACATCTGGACAGTCAATTCGACTCACGTCAGCAAACCACGTCAGCTAGGAACACGTGGCACAACCAAGTAATGAAAAGTGTCAGACTAATTCAACATGCCAAGCACATGTAAGTCACGAATCAGGGTGACACGTGGCATTTATTTAACACATGTGACGTCAGCAGACTTACACCATGTCGGAGTTTCGAGGATCGCGTGTTGGAAATGTCAAAGAAACAATGCAACAGGAATCCCAATTTCGCGATATGAAAAATAGCGACTTAAATCACAGCCATTGAATCAAGATCAAATCTGGACCATTGATTCCAGTCCATGTCGGAGTTTCGAGGATCGAGTGTTGAAGTTGTCAAAGAACATTCACCACAGGAATCCCGATATCGCGATATGTGAAATCGCGATGTAATTTGAGCCGTCAGATTAAGGTTGAATCTGGACCGTTGATTCTAGTCCTTGTTGGACTTTCGGGGATCAAGAATTGGACATGTCAAAGATTATTGACATCAGGAATCCCAATATTTCGATATGTGAAATCGCGATGTAATCTGAACCGTCAGATTAAGGTTGAATCTGGACCGTTGATTCCAGTCCTTGTCGGAGTTTTGGGGATTGAGAGTTGGACATGTCAAAGATTATTGACATAAGGAATCCCGATATCGTGATATGTGAAATCGCGATGTAATCTGAACCGTCAGATCAAGTGTTGATCGGAGGGTTACTGGTCTCTCTTACAGTTAACCTCTCAGTTACAAATCTGTTAGTGAAACGGATTCATGATTGTGAATCAGTTGGCGTTTCAGTTGCTGGGACAGTTGTCTTTCTTTTGCCTAAGGAAATGTGAAGTGGAACCACCATGGAGGTATGTATAAAAGAAAATAAGACAGACTGTGTGTGGTTGGATGTTCTGGATATGATTGAAACTGAAGGATATCGGAGGGCTACTAATGCACGACACAGTAAAACTGCCAGAAACTATTGATGATGTCTACTAGAGAATTCGAAGAGACCTCTGTGTGATCGCCAGAGGAGATGAAGAGTCTCCAAGCTTCGTCTAGTGAAGGAAGACTATTCTTAGAAGGGATTGACATATGGATGAGTGTTGAAGTCTGTAACTGAAATAGAGAAGGTGAGCTCGACTGTCACAGAAAAGACGAAGAGTCTCAAACTGCCAGAGAGGCTGAGGAATCTCAGTACAACATACAGTGATGATGAATGCATGGGAAAACCGCCAGAGAAGATGAAGAGTTACCATGATGATCAGGAAGAGCACTTGAGAGGTATAGGATATCAGCGCCGAGTCAGCATGCAGAGGTATTGCGAATATTTCATGCACAAAGACAACAGAGACTATAAGAATGTCGAACAAAGAAGAGACAAGGGTGGTCGTTGTGTAGGAGAATTAAGGGTGTGCAAGGAGGCAGAGCGCAGGAAAAAAAATGCACAATAGAGGAATAGTGCATTGAAGGGATATGGCGCAGAGAGCATAAAAAGTAGAAGAACAGACAGTGCAAGTCATGTGTGTAGGAAGGCAATGAGGCAGATAGAGTAACGAAATGCAGCAGAATAGTGATGAGTCTGGTAAGCCCCCTGTTGAACATCTTATCACTGTAATAAGTTTTAGTAGCAAAGATTTATATTTCAGGGTGGTTGGGAGGTGCTCGGGAGGATTGTTGTCCTCAAAGGTTCAAGTGGGTGCTTGAACACAGGGAGTTGTAGCTTCCATCTGGTTGCAGCCAGAGAAACCAGGGTGGCAGGGTGGTGCAAGGGAGAACTCTTGTTCTCTGTTATATAGGTTGGTGCCTGTATGATTGGAAGTTGGTGCTTCCATCCAGTTGATGCTGGAAACACTCAGCGAGTTGGTGTTTCCTTCTAGTTGGTGCTAGAGAAACCAGGGAGTTGGTGCTTCCTTCTAGTTGGTGCTAGAAAAACCAGGGAGTTGGTGCTTCCTTCTAGTGGGTGCTAGAGAAAACAAAGAGTTGGTGCTCTTAGCAAGTTGCAGCTTGCAAAACAGAGGTTGTAGCCTCATTATGAGTTGGTGCTCATATGTATGATAATGTAAACAATGTAACTATTACTTATCATATAAAGAAAAGGAGGTTTTTACCCTGTATGGGTTTCCTCGAGAAATATTTGTCTATGTGTTTCTCATATATGTCACTGATGTTGAATGTGCCATTGTTTATTTCCTTGCATTAATGTGATCATCATTCAGTGTTTCTGCAAAGAGTTTAAAAGAAGCATAATTGTTTAAGCACAGTAACAAATGATTCAGCCCCCCCTCTCAATTGTCCAACAGGGGAGGCTGAACAATAGCCTGTGAGATAGGAGAGGAAATTCCCGAAGATATAGAGGACGAAGGGCTTGGAGGGATGGAGTGACCTGGTGTATTTTGAGTAGAAACTGTAGGGATGGTTAAAATAGGAAGTTCAATGGACTGCTGAAGATGGAGCTTGTCTAAGGACTGACCAAGATTCGCAACTAGGTCTTCGAGCTTGTCAGTCTTGGAGTTAAAATATTGCTCAACTTCAGCTCTAGGAGAAAGTATCTCAGGGGTCCTGGGCTGCAAAACGGTTTGGTATAAGACCATTTCATTGATAAAATTGTCAGATTTTGTCCTGAAAAGACTTGTTTGAAAGGGTATCTCAGATTCAAGGTCTAGAAGAACAAATAACTTTTCTGGGGTGGAAAAAGACCTCAGAAGCGGGCTATTATTCCTCGAAATTTCTGCAGTACCTTTCTTCCTAAGTAGTCTTTCAGGATTATCTATTACCTTTGAAGGTTCTGGGTCAGGATGAGCTCTGGTAGAAATTCTTTTGGTAGCTAGAACTATTGATTTTATTCTACCTTTGGAGACTTTGGTTATTTATGCACAAACTTTGACAACCTTTCAACATTATTTCTAGATAAAGATTAGGGTTTGTGTTTTCTCCAGAAATAAAGTCGTCATTGTTCTAGGGGAAAGAAAACAAGGGGCGGGAAGTTTGTTTCAGTTCTTCCCCGGTATGGTCGCCATTTATGTTATCACTCTGTAAATTCCTAGAGGTTGTTATGAGGTAAGAAGAAACTTATCAGAGGTAACCTTAACCAACCGCTTCGAAACTGAAAGCTATCCCTACCAGTTTCAGAGAGGGATCTCTCTGTTAGTTTTAGATTTGTTTGAGTTTTCAAAGATTTTAGGCTAGTTAAAAATATTGTAACCGAGTTGTTTGTATTGTTTTTGAATGAAATGGTTGAATGTCACTTACGCTTCCATTGGGCTATGGGGTCTGTTTTTAAAAAATATAAGTCAAAGACAATTTTACAAGATTCGTTTCACAGGGAAAGATAGTGCTAATACTGGATTCTTTAGAAATAAAAATGGTGTATTGCTGAAAAAATGAGATATCAGTTAATAACAAAAAAGCATTTAAGAGTTTCTTTGTTATAACCTTGGAAGAAAAACATTTAAATCTATAAAATATTAAGAACAGAGTACATGAAGGTAAATTCTGCAACTTCAACTTCTTTTAAAGATCAGATTCAGAAAGACAATATGGTAACTGAGAAGGAAAAACTTGTACACAGATAGAAGGAACTTCACCAACAATTGACACGCAGGAATCCTGTGAAACTTCTCTTTGTATTACTCAAATGACTTCTTGATAAAAATTACAGCAACTAGAGATTGCTCAGGCGTAAAGATCAACAACCCTCAATACTTCTAAGTGGGAAATATTTATAATAAAAGTTACAACGACCCTGTCATAAATGATCAGGACGTGATGGATTCTAAATTTAACTCACTAACTCAACAAGATACAAAACTTTAGGGACTGTTAATGATGTGTCAAATTCTTCAAGCTGATTTTGGGGACGGTCGTTGGTGAGTCGTCTACATGACTTAGTATGATCTAATTGTTGATTGGACTTGAACACCTCATCTCCTACTCGATCAGATTGCATAGCTCTTCCCATTGTAGCTGACTACAAATAGTGACTTTGAGTAATATTCAGTATATTTCATCCATTTTTGTGTACTTGGCAAAAGTTGGCCTGATGATGAAAATGTATCGGATCTCATGTTGTATGTTGATGTCTAGCTGCAAAGTTTCTAAGAACGCCTTACCTGTTATGCTTCCCTATATTCCTGAAAATTTTGAACTATCTTTGGCCACCGTGGATAGCTTCTATTTATAATCAGGAAGGGTCATTAATTTATCATTTAGGACCATTAAGTCTGGGAGACCTTTCTTCTGCAGAGCTTCGATCTTACTGAAAAATCTTTAAACTCTTGTGTCCATAGTCTGGACTTTCTCTTCCAACTACAGCATAAGCCCTCTCTTGGTCAGAACCCTCTTGACTTCGAGGATGGTTTATGTCCTGTCCTCAATCTTCAAATCTTCTAATTCTTCCTTGGATTTTTAATTCAGGAATCTAATGATCTCAGTGGCTTATGTGGTCATTTCTCCCAGCTCTCCTTTTATTTTTTCAATAGCTTGCCTACTCCTCTGTACCAATTCCTTTTACTTGAACATGATTTGCACCATAGGCCATATTTCATTTATGGATTTGGAGATATCCATCCAAATATTTTCCTTGGCCTCAGTGAGTGTCTTGCCTGCCACTAATTTCTTTCAAAGCTGTTGCAATTCCTGTTTGAGTTTGTCTGATGTTTGCATCTCCATGGAGTAGCTTGTTTGGTAGGATGACTTGATTTGTTGAAGATCCTCAGACTCCTTTTTTAGTCTGCTAATCTCTGTCTCCTGTAAGTCCATTTCTTCCATGGATTTAGCTAATTCCACTGTCTTTTCCAGAGATGTCATTAGAGTTGTTGAGGGAAATTTTGTTGTGGAGGTTTTTGCTAATGATGTTGTGCTTACCCCGGTGAGTTGAATTGCGCTCAATGGAATGACTTCCATAGGCATTGATTGTTCTTTTTCCTTCACTAATCTTTCCAGTTCTGCTTCCATCTCTTTAAAATGTGCATTCTGCTCCATGATCAACTTGAGCATCTCGTCTTTTTCACCTTCTGTCTCAGCTATATCCTTTGCTTGTGCATATTCCATTGGTGGTAGTTTCAGTTGTTTCCTGAGAGATTCTATATCTGCATTTTTCATTTTAAGCATCTCTTCGACTGCTTTCACATTCGAGGGTTCATACCCGTTCTTGAGGACCAATTCTTCCAACGTTTTAATTTTATTATCTTTCGCAAAGGATGATATCTTTTCTAATTTTAACTATCTCTGAACATTTCTCAGAGAGACTTGAAGTTTAGCAGCCGAAGTAGAGGCAGTTACCAAAGTGGAGAAAACCATTTCTCCAATTTTCCTGTGCAGATCCATTTGATCAGCAGGGTGCACATCTATGGTGTGGAACTCGAACGTTTGCCTTTTGTAGTCAATGATTGCCTTTGGTTCGAGCACCTGGGCCTGTAGAAAATCCATGTGCATTCTACCCTTCTCTGTATCAAATGCAGACAAAATTTTGTGCTGTCTCATGGATGTCTACTTCCAAAAATGAGCATAAGTGTTGTTGGTCAGCGTTTGATTTCTCTTCTTGATCAGGTAATATTTCTCAAAGATTCTCAATTTGACACCTCCTTGTTTTGGTTGGTTGATTAATGAAGTATATGTCTACTTCTTGGATGAAGAAGAAGGTGTGATCTGGTAGCTACTAGTGATAAGCGGTGACTAGTCATTTTTCATAGCTATATTGGATTGGGTTCCCTTTTCACTAGCCATGTCAGTTGTAGGAGTGGGTTTCGGCCTCTTGGTGTATAATTGGAAATCTTCGGCCGAGACTTCGGTGACAGAAGGTGAAGAATCCTTCATGGGCCTTTTCTCCTTTGGAAACTTTGGCGTGTTTGTTTGTGAGACAATAAGAGAAGGAGATTGCTCTTCTGTCTCTTCCAAAGTGTTCTCCTCCCACTCCGTTTGATTTGCAAATTTCTTGATTTCGGGCTTGGGTGAATGAACATAGGGATTTTTTTATTCTTTACCCTCATCTCTGAAATGATCCCGCAAGGGTGATATTGCCACGGCAAACTAACGCCAAACTTCATTTCCTTCAGAAACCTGTCTGCCTCTTCCTCGGCGCCTCGGTTATTGCAGATAAAAGATCCTATTTGCCCTTTAATTCTGAGTTGTTGTTTCTTCTTCAAAGACACAAAGTGTATGTCGTCTGAATTTCTCATCTTTCTTATGTATTCTAGGGAAAATATCCTCACAGGTAAATACTTGGGTAGCCTGTATGGAGCTAACTCACATCCATATATCCTGATCTCTGATTTTTGCAAGGTCCGAGAGGTGTAAAATCCTCTGAATTTCCTCATTTATTCTTGGTTTTTGTTTTCCACTGAGCATGCTCACCAATGGGTGGTAAAACTGCTCGATGAACTATTTAAAACTGAACTCTATGGAATTTTGCCTGAGCAGCGAAGTCCAAGATGTCACCACATACGGCTTCCCATCCTTGTCCATTTTTTGCATCGAGAAAGAGAACCTATCTGCCTAAAAGAAAACGAACATGTAAGCCAATATGGAGGAGTACTGGAACATTCCCTCTGTGGTGAATTTTGAGAACTGCTCGTGAATGTTGTCCTCTAAAAAGGTGTTGTAATTGAACTGAGTGGTGGGAATTTCCTCGATATATAAAATGGACAGAAAACCTAATATAGGTTCATCCACCCATTCGTCTAAAAAATAACCAAGCAGGCAACAGAGTGATGAGATAACTTGGTTGCCCTTTTCTGAGAACAAGGAGGAAGGATATGGGGGATTTGATTTGGGAAGTTGAGCGTCCTGTGGAAAGAACAATTCAAATATCTGGGATCTTTGAGGAAAAGATAATTTCTGGTATAAATTTGTTATGGTTTCAATATTGAAAGGGGAGGCAGATTCAGTTCTGGGTATCTGCATCATCTGATCAATGGCCTCTAGGGTGATGAAGAACATAGTTTCTCTCAATGAAGAGACTATGGCTCTCTGGTCATGAAGGTAGTGGGCCTGGAATTTGAGTGCAAATTCAGGGAAATGGTGGACCTGGGGGAAAAGATATAGAGGAAGATTGGACTCCCAGAGCCCAATTTCATTGTTCTGATCTAAGAAAGTGTCTTTGAGCCATGACTGGAGCTCCGTGAAATCAACTTCACACCTTGTATCTGATATTAGATTATCTTTGTCGTCTAATGGGATCTTGTCAAGGTCGATCGGAGGAGGGAGGAAAGGATTTTCCCCGACTTCTTCTTTCTTGGACTTTGGTGCCATAGCTGTGAAGAATACTTGCAATTCAAACAAAAGTTAGTGGTAATGTTTGTGGTTGGGTTGCTGATTGAAATGGAGAGGGGACAAGGAAACTTTTGGTGTAAGGATAAGAGAAATAATGGGTGAATGAAATAGCAGGGCTATTTTTGTGTGAACGGATAACCATTGGGCGCGGGGACAGATCAGCAGACCTAATGGGAAAGTTAACCTGTAATAAATGGCCAATGGGTCATTGGGGAATTGAGAGGGCAGATGAAAAAATGGGTGATGAGTATGACCTGGTGATGTGGAGGGTGTTGATTGGAGACCAGTAATGGTGAGGGGACTTGTGACGGGTGAAACGGGGGGGATGGACTGACAGAGTTATGAGATAGGACTCTTAGGGGAAGAAAGTGGAAGTGATGTCATGATACGGTGATGGTATGCCAGAAAAGTGAAATAGATTCCTGCCACGTTAGAGTAGGGGGGTCACCATAAAACCATTTCATTCTGGATCCCCCCCCCCCCTCGTTAAAAAGAGAATGGTCAGGGGGGTCCGAAAAACATTGACAATCATCCATCCACGCACCCGATGCTAGATTGTAGAGATGAGCACTTCCTTTAATGAAATTTCCAGACCCCCCCCCCACCGTTAAAGGCGGAACGATTGAGGGGGTCCAGAATCATATCCCAACAGTTGATCTAAGCAACGGTGTCTCGATCATCCATCTATGCGCTCTCTTTAATCTACCACCGCAAAATCATTTCTATAGTGGAGACTTAGGCTTGTGGCCTTTTTGTGGGTTTTCTCTTCTTTTCCTGATTTTGACACCATGGGGGTAAGGTAACATACTTTCAAACTTCAAAGATATGAATCAACATAGATCATCATGCATGTTTTATTGAAATCAAGCTAACTAACCTATGTTCTAACCTAAGTTCTAACCTACTTCCCTATGACATTTAGCCCTGTTAATGCGCAGTTTGTAGTTTAAGTCAAATAGTTGAAGGGTAATGGTCAAACTGGCATAACAAGAGCTTCCCCACCCACTGTCACCTCGATGGGGATCTCTTTCTATTTAGGGTGGCTAAACCCAAGGGAGACGTCCCTGACAATCTGGGGTTTTGAAAGGCAAAGGTTTAAAGGATCGAGGCAAGTTTTCCCTTTCACGGATTAACGGCAAGAAGATAGTCAAAATGAAGATATACCACAGTAAAGGCACCTATTTGTGAGACAAGACAATAATGATACTAGTACATGAAACAGTGGTTAATACTTCATTAATCAATGACTATCAATATTACATATGAGCACATACAGCAGTAATTATTGACGAAGTCAATGATTGCAATAATGACTATGGCTTATAATATTACTTCTCAATAAATACAGAATGATATAGCATCCAATAACAATGAGTAATCCTTAAATTAACTTAATGCATTAAACATCATCAATTGCTCATATACAAAGGTTGTTGCATCACTATGCTAGAGGTGACGTCAGCCTTGTTCTAGGGTTAGTACGGTAGACAAGGAGGTCAACGTTTTGAAAATAGGCCAATGAAATTTATCAATACATCAATGTCTATCACTAGATGACTAAGCCACAGTGTTTCATATCAACCAAAAGCTCAAAAGAGGCATGACGTCATCATCAATATAGGGTTAGTAGACGTTAGGGTTAGTTAGGGTTTCAAATTTAAGAGTTTTCAAAATTTGTTTTGGCACAACAAGCTCAACGTTGGAGAGATAGACTAGTGCCCTAGGGTATTATGGAGTCAAAAGCAAGGGCAAGATCTCAGGAGAATATAAATCTAAAGACAAGAGAGTTAGGTTCTATGGTACTGCAATGGCAGGGCCCGAGAATCAAAACCCTAAGGGGAGGAGGCTCATTCCGGTGTTGCTTAAGCAAGGCCTCATGCTCCTCCCTCTTTCCTTAAATATCCTTGACAAAAAGGATAGCTTTAAAACAGAAATATAAGGGTGAAAAGTGTTGCAAGAGCAAGGCCCTTCAAACCCTAAAAGTCAAAACCCTAGGTGTAGATTTAACTAGGCCTAGGACATCTTCTTTCTTCAACTTATGTTTAAATGCTAACTTAGAAAAAGGGTGATTAGTGTAGCAACGGCTAGGCTATATCCTCCTTAATCAATGGCTAAAAAAAGTTTCTCAATCATGGGGACATATAGCAAGGACCTACTTGTGTGCTTGCTACCTAGGGTTTCAAGATTAAGCAATATAATAGCAATGTAATAATAAATGCAAGAGATTTAACCTACAACCATTCATTCAAGAAGTTTTGCATGAAAAATACACCTACAAATCATGAAGAATGCTCATCAAACCCTAGTTGTAAACCTTCCAATGAGAGAAACACCATAAAAATGCCAAGAACAATCCTCCACAACAGTTGCGCCTCACTTCCAAGAGCCAATATACCAAGACAAAAGACAAAAGTGTATCTCTCACAAGAGAGTGAGTTGTGTTATGTGAAAATGAGAGGCAACATCCTCTATTTATATCATCCAGATGACCTTTAATTTTAAAATTAGGTCATTAAAATAGCTGACAAGGCTGACTTTCAATTTTACATTGTTTTTACATTAAATGCTAAGAAATGTCATAATATGAATTAAAAAAGGAGACGTCAAGCCCCTCTGAGGGAGACGTTGGCCCTTTTTGGGAAAGCTAAGCATCCAGGAAGTAGAATGTTGGCCCTTCTAGGGCTCCTCCAAGCTGCTACACATGCCAAATGACCCCAGCACGCTGCCACGCGCTCCAGGAAACGTCGAGCTGCCTTAGGTGACGTCATGCCCATTAAAAGCAATTGTCCCATCTGCAGTGGGTGATCCCCCCTAGGACGGGCTCTGCCAAAGTGTCCTGGGTAGGACATCCTTCTTCCTTCTCATGCATTGGCTAATCACAATGTTGTACTGTCTCTACTATCCCAGCAACCATATGATGGGCTCTTCAGCCCCATGGAGGTCCGAGCTAATCATATCCCCATGTGTACCGGTCCACTGGTACCTGTCCGCCGGGTATG
>ML779188.1:863163-887562 GCA_009831015.1 Picea engelmannii | reverse complement strand
TCAAACCCTAGTTGTAAACCTTCCAATGAGAGAAACACCATAAAAATGCCAAGAACAATCCTCCACAAGAGTTGCGCCTCACTTCCAAGAGCCAATATACCAAGACAAAAGACAAAAGTGTATCTCTCACAAGAGAGTGAGTTGTGTTATGTGAAAATGAGAGGCAACGTCCTCTATTTATATCATCCAGATGACCTTTAATTTTAAAATTAGGTCATTAAAACAACCGACAAGGATGACTTTCAATTTTACATTATTTTTACATTAAATGCTAAGAAATGTCATAATATGAGCTAAAAAAGGAGACATCAGGCCCCTCTGAGGGAGACATTGGCCCTTTTTGGGCAAGCTTAGCATCCAGGAAGCAGAACATTGGCCCTTCTAGGGCTCCTCCAAGCTGTTACATGTGCCAAATGAGCCCAGCACACTACCACACGCTCCAGAAAACATCTAGCTACCTTAGGTGACGTCCTATCCATCAAAAGCAATCGTCCCATCTGCAGTGGGTGATCCCCCCTATGCTGGGCTCTACCAAAGTGTCCTGGGTAGGACATCCTTCTTCCTTCTTGTGCATTGGATCATCACAATGTTGTCTTGTCTCTACTATCCCAGCAACCATCTGATGGGCTCTTCAGCCCCATGGAGGTCTGAGCTAATCATATCCCCATGTGTACCGGTCCATTGGTACCTGTCCGCCGGGTATGGTCCTGCACATCAAAAACTACGCCCTCCATGGCCTCATCAGTCCTTGGGATCATAGAAATGTCAATCACATTTCATCATTAAATTTATCAAATACATGCATGAAATCCCTAACATATCATCTAAGAGCTCAAAGACACTACACATATCTACTATACAAAGCTGAAGAAACCAACAGAATAACCTATTGGGATAATACCCAAAAGAAAAGGAAAGTTTCCTCAGAGGATCATTCAAGCCATGTATACGAAGTGGTATGGTCTAGGGATGTCCAATCATAGTAAGACCAGGGGTAGGTGTTGTTCGTGGGTGCCTCTGTAGGAGGTGAGGTGTACCCATCATGGATGCACTTTTTCCAAGCCCCTTTATTGCCTTTATTTTTCATTTATTGCTTTTCCTTCTTTTTTACTTCAAGGTCTGACCAGAGGACACTGCCTTGGCATGGTGACTAGAGATGACAGTGTTACCCACTGGTATCTTCACAGAAATGATAAGGCTGGCTCGTGATGAGACCCCCTTTCCCTTGGCCATGCAACCAAAGGTCACTTCCCTGGCGTGGTGACCAGATAATGGCAATTTCATACTGATGGATACCTATGAACATAATGGGTCGACTCATGATGAGACCTCCCATCCTCTTGGTTAGGTCTTGTTTTATTATTTTTCTTAGGGTCCCTTTAGTTTTTTATCGAGAGGCCTTTTATTGCCTTCTCGGGGATCCCTGGGCGAAGCATCTCTAGGTTTCATTTCTTATGGATTTTATATTTTACCAGTTTCTTTTACCCCCTGGGCCTTTAGCCCCTTCTTCCCACAAGACAAAGTGTAACCGTCAAAAGGTCATGCTAATGGCCACACTAGGGGAATGGGATGGATGAATGGGAGATAAGATGTAAAATGATAGGATGGTGGGAGCGGACGATGGCTCTACAAATCCCCTTTGGTGGCTAACCAAAACCCATGAATACAAGCTTGCTAAGTCACCCCATTAATCACCCCAACAATGGTCAAGTGGATTATTGTAAGATCCAAGCAGTCATCAGAAATTAAATGAACCTAATGCATATATAAGAAGGTTATAACGATCAAACATGACACATACCATGATACCTTGGACCAATTACCTCATGGAGCAAGAATCCTCTCTGAAGCAAGTAAAAGACGATGGTGATGGAAGCTGTTGCTGCTGACAGGACAAGTCTGGCGAAGAAGAAGAAGAATGGGCCCTCCAGGGCCATGCTCAGGTCAATCCTTCTCTCGGTATTCCATGTCTAGGACCTGTGGGACTCGAGACATGATCTCCTAGTTATCTCTAGATATCAGGGATAACAAGCCCAGATTAAACTGTTGGACTAAGAAATTACTCTACCTAGGGGCTATTTAACCAAGATTAGGCAATTTGGTCAAATTTATTCTCTATCTGGCCTATTTACTTGACTAAGTTTAGACAGTTTAGCCAAGCTTATTCATTAATCCTATCAACATCAATTTAAAAGGACTTGGCCATGCTTAGACTGTATGGACCAAGCCATTTTTATTGTATGGGGCTTCATTTAATTTCTTTTATGCCCTCTTTTATTCATTTCTCATTTTCTTTTCTCTTCTTTATTTTTCTTTTCTTTCTTTTTCTTTTCTTTCTTTTTCTTTCTATGGTGGTCTCTACAAGTCAAAAACACTGAAGGGACAAAAAATAAAATCAACAGTTGATCCTATAAATTATAGGGTTATAACACTGAGGAACCTCAAGTTTGCAAATGGATTTTCTATGAGCAAAGATTTCTCATTTTTTTCTTATTTCATAAACAATCAGTTGTAGTATTTTGGAGGTGTGTGAATACCAACAGGGAAAAACTATCAAGCTAATTAGTGAGGTGGAAGAAAGACATGGGAAATTATGCAATAACCTTTTATTGTAAATATAATAAGCACTAATTGCAATCCATACTAGACTCCACTACTTACCATGAACATAGCCAATATGGAGGTTGCAATACCTAGGAGTATTTTAAATTGGACTAGGAAAATTTATGGGATTTCAATAAGGATTTACTTGAAGTTACACTCCACAACAATTACACTCCATCTTGGGCACTACCTACAAAATTCATATCAACAACATGGCAATGCGTTCACACAATTCAGACAATAATTCATCTTTGGCCGCACTATTTGTACTTTCTTGTGAAATTATGGAATTAGGAAGAGCCTTATGTGGTCTATCATGAAGAATTCAAAATGATATGTTTGAGGCGAATTGCAAGAAGAAATAGGACTTTTGGCATAGGAAAACCATTGACAAGCTCAACACTCTCAAGCAATGGAAGAATAATGGTAGAAAAGACCTTGTCCAATGTTATTTTGAGCATCTTTTTACCCTTAATGAAGTTTAATATTATTTCTTGGAGGGTTTGTTGAATTCGTAACAAGGGTTCTCAACCCCTAACACACATGCCTAGGACGCATTTCCTTCAAAGTTGTAAATTGGTTGTTCTAATAACCACCTTATGTCCACTATTTCTCTCCTGTTCTAATGATGAAGCAATGCATTGAATTTTTAAGAGTATAATGGGGAGAACATTAGGTTAGAACTGCTAGAAATGGATAAAACACTCTAAATAATAGTTGTTGAAATTATAGATATTTTATGTGGTATTGTTAGAACATGTTAAAAGAAGAAGGAAAATAGGATTTATTGATTGTAAGCTCCCCATCCCCCTTCCTCATGGATTTCCCTATTAAATGAAATAGTAGGACACTAAGAAATCCTCCTCCCCACTCAAATAAACTCTCTTCCAAAGACCACTCCACCAGTCATAGTTTCCCACATAACGTATTGTTCCATCCAAATGAAACAAATTCTCACAATACCATATGTGTTATACCTCAAGTGCCCACATACCCTATTTGGTTAGTCGAAATCATGCCTCTTTGTTTTTGGATTCCCTCTCAGCAATGGCATTGGATAAGTTCATTGATAGAAGGTTCCTTTGGCTTGGGCGTCCTCTTTAAGGTATAAATAGGTCATTCTCTCCTCTTCCAAAGTATTCTTGGGTTATTTATCATTCTCTCTTCTTGGCAGAGGGTGAATGCTCTTGATTTCAAGGGTTGCATAAGGTGGCATGTGTATTTTCAGGTAAGAAATGTGCTACCCAAGCTCATATGTACTCATTTTTAATAATAATTAACACAATTTTCAGGTAAGCAATGTGCTACCCAAGTTCATATGTACTCATTTCTAATCCAATGAACACAATCCCTAACTTGGAACCTACTCTTCTTGCAAAAATACTTTTGGATACTAAGACACCCTCAAGTTACAACTAGAAGGAAGCATACAATTATAAAATGAAGTTTTCCTTCCCAAGCTAAATGACTCTCAAGAGAAAATTTTGAGAGTTTCTCATATAATGGAGAGTCTAGACAATTTTCTCTTAAGCTAGTAGGAAATGATGAAACAATGATTCTCTATGTAATTTATAGAAGGTTAGCAAAAATGTTAGTCATTAAGCACACACAAATTTTTTCTCATTAATACTAGAACTCTTTGAAAGAAAAGTTAAATCAAAAAGATGAATTACTCTAAAATTACAGTTAAAATTCTCTATTCTTTAATCAATATTTATGAATAGTCTATGAAATTGGATATGCATAAGCATTGTTCTATCAATATGTAACACTAATTAGTACAATGGTTCTACTTCATTACTAGTATCATGTTGGTATCGCAGTAAGCTCATAATGATTACCATAGTGTTACTCTTTCACACTTGTATTATCTAGCACGCGCTAATTAATCTAGGAGTCAAGCATGCAAACAAACCTTCTCACAGAGAAGAGATAGTTGGTGATGGAATCCAATATCGTAGGATCGATGCGTGAAGGGGTTGAATTCCGGAGGGTGGGAAAGTTACGTTGACAACCTGCTTAACAAACTAACCCCCCGGTGCAAGTTACCTCACCGAGTACTGGGAAACCCTCCAAGGATTCTAAGTGAGTCTACCCAACATCTATCCCAAGTACAACAACACCTTCCCTATGTTGTCACCTTGGGTAGGAAGTCTAAAATATTATGGCCTCTATGGTACCACCTACTATATCAAAGCAGAGGGGGGACAGTCGATAGTTGACACCAAGACCAAAAAAGCAGGGTTGATTACTCTGTTGGCCCCAATGTGACCTCGTGCTTGACACTTGTGTTAGAAGGGCTTCCCAAAGTCAGTGATATAGAAACTGGATTTCACTCCCTAACTCAAAGCTTTGTGTTTTTTTAGCAGCTTTGGAAATTTATTCTCACAATCCTATTCCAAATCTCTACACCTAAGCTAAGATGGGTTTGAAGATCCCTAGAAAATTTGCTAGATAAATTTTAATTAATGCTTGATTTTAGGTTGTTGTTACTCAAAGGAATGGTCGTGAAAATGATGGTGTTTCGACTTGACTCTTTAAACCATGCAAGAGGAAAATGAAATGCAAGAATTTTAACTTGAATGAAAACTAGCTATGGGAAAGAGCAAGAGGTTTTAAACAAAGAAATAATTTCTTGATATATTACTATGTGTGCACTGTTGATGACAAAAAGTATGAGCTAATTCTCCAGATAAATGGAAGCAAAATGACCCAAATTTTAAAAATGCCATGCAAATGTCATAGTTCACTTAGTACACCTATACAACATTGAATCAAATGTCATCATTTCTAACATAGAAAACTTTTATGATTATAGAGACCACCATACACATCTTAAATACTCATAAGGATCATGAGGAATTCACCTTGTTGACCAATATATTATCACGGTCATTCATAAAGGGGTTTTTTTAATTGAACCCACATGTTGTGAATAAATGTGTTCGCATCAAACACTCAAAAGAACAATGTAATAAAGAAAAAATGATACAAATCCTTGTAGGGGGTTAGGGAGACAATTGCAACCAAAATTGAAAAAATATTGAAGTTGTTGATGGATCTATGGGAATTGATAAGCAAATCCTTTGTCCTTGATTTTGGTAGTGGTTCATAGACCTAAGGTGTTGGCTCAAAGCCTTTACATTAATATCTAAGCATGATACTAGGGTTTTAGGTAGATTCTTATGATTTTTTTGTTGTTTTGAGGGTGTGTTTATCCCACACCTTATTCAATGTATGTGGGGGCTAGATGTTTGGGGTATATTGTCTGGAGAACGAAAAACATTGTACCCCCTTTGGGACATTAGTAGATCATTCATTTGGAATATTAGTAGTATGTGGTTTGATAAAATTTGGTGGTAGTGAGCACTCTTGAGTAGAATCAATCTTGACTTAATTGTTATGGATAAATTTTCTCCAGTCCAGGAGGATCAAGATCTTGACTATTATAGTTTTATGCAACACAAAAGAGATATTCATGGGGGTGGTGAGCATAATCTTTAAGGATTGAAATAATTGAATTGAATTGTAGTTTTGTTTTTACCTCATAAATGGTGTTGGGTGCCATTTATTTTGGTAGTGGTTCATAGGCCTAAGGTGTTGGCTCAAAGCCTTTACATTAAGCTCTAATCATGATACTAGGGTTTTAGGTAGCTTCTTGTGAATTTTTTGTTGTTTTGAGGGTGTTTTATCCCACACACCTTATTGAATGTATGTGGGAGCTAGATGTTTGGGGTATATTGTCGGGAGAACAACAAACATTGGACCCCATTTGGAATATTAGTAGATCATCCCTTTGGAATATTAGTAGTATGTGGTTTGAGAAAATTTGGTGGTAGTGAGCACTCTTGAGTAGAATCGAGCTTGCCTTGATTGTTATGGATAAATTTTCTCTAGTCCACGAGGATCAAGATCTTGATTACTATAGTTTTGTGCAACACAAAAGAGATATTGATGGGGGTGGTGAGCATAATATTTAAGGATTGAAATAATAGAATTGAATTGTAGTTTGTTTTTTTTTACCTCATCAATGGTGTTGGGTGCCCTTTATTTTGGTAGTGGTTCATAGGCCTAAGGTGTTGGCTCAAAGCCTTTACATTAAGATCTAAGCATGATACTATGGTTTTAGGTAGCTTCTTGTGAATGCTTTGTTGATTTGAGGGTGTGTTTATCCCACGCACCTTATTGAATGTATGTGGGGGCTAGATATTTGGTATTTTCTCATAGAGATATTGCTCCCTTGCACATCAATGATGTTTTTTTAAAGGGAAAAATTAGTTGACATACGGTCAAAACTCTCTCATTGTCATTTATTTTGTTTTCTTCATTGATGGTGTTGGGTTCCCTCTATTTTAGTAGTGGTTTGTAAGATGTGTGGAAAAACCTTGGGAATTTATAGTAATGAATGGGATACTAATGATCCCAAAATTGAAATATAAAATGGAGAATGTGAACATGTTGATGGCATGTTTCAAGATAAAAATACCAGAAGACTTAAAAGAAGAGAAATAATACCATGTTGAATTTATTTTCAACCTCCTTCACCTCACACGTAGGTTTCAAATGGTGTGCCCTCCTCCTCCTCTATTCGGCGTACCCTCGATCCTGGCCTTCTCCTTGCATACCCTCCTCTCTACCCTCGACCTCTTTCTCCTTCTCCTCGTGTGCAGGTCGATCTCCTTCTCCTCCTCTGTGTGCCCTCCTCTCTACCCTCGACCTCGTTCTCCTTCTCCTCGTGCATAGGTCGACCTCCTTTTCCTCCTCCACGTTCCCTCATCTCTTCCCTCGACCTCCTTCTCCTTCTCCTCACGTGCCCTCCTCTCTTCCCTCGACCTCCTTCTCCTTCTCCTCCTCTGTGTGCCCTCCTCTCTGCCCCTACCTCCTTCTCCTCCTCCTCCTCCTCGTGCAACCTACCTCCTTCTCCTCCTAGCTTGCGGGGGTTGAATTGTTTTTTTTGTTTTTGTTTTTTCAAACTTATGGTTTGTTATTTTTTTGTTTTTTCGGTTTTTTTTTTGTTTTTTTTTTTTTATTATAGTTATATATAATATAATTTATATATTATATAATTTATATAATTTATACATTAAATATAATAATTTATATAAATTATAAATTATATATAATATATAATATATTATAATTTATATAATATATAAATCGATCAAATAATGGTTTTAACGTGAGTAAGGGGAATGGTTTTTGGCCTTGAACCATGTACTTGGAAAGAAGGCCCATCATCAATGTGATAAGCCTTAGAATTGGGCCCATATCACAATATATACCAAGAAAAATATGTTATCATAAGGGTATGCCATGTAGTCTAGTGTTGATGCATGGCCCATCTACCTTAAATATATAATTTAGAGCCCAATTAGCCCCTAACTTTTATCACCAAGGCACTTCTTATGTTGAGAGGCCCATCCTTGGTGAACCAAATATTATAATATATGTTGGATCATGTTATCATTGATGCCAATACTTTGATTGATTGATGTCAAGTGATTGTCTTGATGTCAAAGGATTGATTGATTAATGATTGATGAACAAAGTATATGTATTGTCCTTGATGAGAATGATAGATGTCAAAGTGGAAACCAATTGATAAAGATGGATCATTGATATGATGCATAGTCCTTGATGAGAATGATATATGTCAAAGTGGAAACCAATTGATAAAGATGGATCATTGATATGATGCATAGTCCTTGATGAGAATGATAGATGTCAAAGTGGAAACCAAATGATAAAGATGGATCATTGATATGATGCATAGATGAAGGTGGATCAATGAGTTGTCATTGATACATGATATAGTTTTTTTGATGAAAAGATGACTCATTATTGTCTTATCATGATTGATAAGGTGAACAAATAGATGAACTCCAAAGTGGTCTCCTTATGGTGAAAGCCCTCACAGGAAGACGCTTTGCGGATTGAGTCATCCTAGAAGAATGGTTGGAGGACCCATGCTTGTATGTGGAATAATGATATGAAGATCAATGAAGTTGTTGGTGAAACTATCCTAGATGGATAGTGCTTGTCATGCCATTTCTGGTGGTATGTGGAATGTCACATAACTCCTCATGGTTTGAGATTTATTACCTTACAAAGATGAAGGACCCCCATACGAAGGCTTGAAGCCCCCAAGGTCAAAGAAGTCAAAGTGACCTAAAATAATAAATCATTATTTAAATAATAAAGAGAAGTGACAAAATCAAAAAATAAGGTGACAAAATCAAGAAGGAATATTTAAATGATAAATATTGGATAACTTTCTATTTATGGAAAGTGGTTAACCCTAAAATAAGGAAAATAGGTTAAGTGACCTAGAAATGGGTTAAGTGACCTAGAAATGGGTAAGTGACCTAGAGGGTGAAAGTATAAATAAGATAGCTATGGACTCTTGCAATACATCCTTTTTGTGGATCAATGGAGAGCTTCTTGTGAGAGCATCATTGGTATGGATGTCTTGAGCATGATTGAAGATCTATTCTAAGAAAGAGAGAGAGGAGGAGGATCTGATTGACGCATCAAAGTTTCGGCAATGTCGGAGATCTTGACGGAAAAATTCTCGGAGCTTCAGAAACCCTAGTTTCTGAGGTGTAAGCTGAGTCTTTCATTATCCATAATAAAAATAAAAATTGTACATACATCTTGTGTTCTTTGTGTTCCTTGGGGTGATGACTTTTTGATGATATATTGATGATATATGTTCTCATCTAACTAGTGGTCAATGACAGCAATGGGTAATGAACAAATGTTGAATGTTAACTAAGAGGTTTTTGTGTAAGAGGGAAGTTTTGGGAAAAAGAGCCCCACACTCATTCCCCCCCCTCTAAGTGTGGTAGGTGTGTCCAACAATATATCCCACTCTTGGGACATAATTACTTCTGTAAGGGATGTTTCATGGTCCAAGTACTTGTGCATGGTCCATGTGCCTTAGATGATACCTTATGAAAGGCATGTTTCATGGTTTAAGGTTCTATGCATGGCCTACAATCCATAGAAGCATTGTTGAGGGGATAAGCCCCTTGTTTTTAACCTTGAATATTGTCATGGTAAAAATACAAGTCATTAGCATCTCAAATAATTGTTTATGAGGGAAACTAGATGTATTTACGGTTTTCAAAACCTTATAATTGTACATGTATACCACCCTTGGGAAATCGATACCTTACGAAAGGCATGTGTCATGGTTTAAGGTGTTATGCATGGACTACAAGCCATAGAAGAATCGTTTAGGACCTAAGCCCCTTGTTTTTTACCTTGAATGTTGTTACACGGCCATGTCCTTTTTGACCCCTTTAAGAATTACAAGAGTTAGAATTTATATTTTATAAGCATTACAAGTTATAGATCTTAAGGGTTAGGACATGGGAGTTAAGGGTTAGGAATTATACTTATTAGAGGTTAGGGGTTATAAGAGTTATAAGAGATAATGCTTAGGGGTTGTGGTTTTTGTTGGTTTTATGGGTTATATGGGTTATTAGGGATAGTTAGAGGCTATCTTGGTTAAATATTAATGGCAATATTGATTAATATTGCTAGCACTTAGGGATTAGTTTTTAAGGTTTTCTATTTATAATTGTTAGTGGTTAGGTGTTATAGGTTGTATGGGTAACTGGTTTAAGGCCAGTGAAGGGTGATATGGGTTAAGAATAGAGGTCAATGATTACGATTCTAAGGGTTAATAATGGGGATTAAATAAGTTAGGGGTTAAATTTCATAGGGGATATGGGAATTGGGGTTTATATGATATTGGAAATTATAAGGTTTAAGAATTATATAGGTAATGTATTATAGCGGTTAGGAATTATATTTGATAGTGGTGATAATGATTATGAGGGATGTTCATTGTAGGGTTTAGGGGTTATATATTTTAAGGGTTACAGGGGTGATAATTGTTAATGGCCATAAGAGTTTTAAGGGTTGGGTATAACGAGTTATTTAGGGTTCATATTTATCCATTATAACCACCAGCCCCAAAACCCCTAAACTTTACCACCATTGATGCTTATAACACATAATGCACACCATGTAACCCCTATAACCCATATTATTGTTGTAGTGTAGTCCATATAACCCTGAAAAAACTACCCTCTAAAACACCCAATTGCTAACATATATTCCCTAACTCTTACAACTCTTAAAGCCTAACCCTTACCAACAACAATACATATAACACTTAACCTATATTTTCTCTTATAACCCTTAAACCCTAATCATCAAACATAAAACACCAAATGTGAAACACTCATAACCCTTTAGACCTAACCCTATTACCCTTAATCAATAACCCATCTAAACCCTTAAGAACTATAACACCTAAACCCTATCTCATAACTCCTAATTCCTCCAAACATTAACGCGTATCAACCCTAATAATCCCTTATAAGCCTTGAAACATATAACATTTATCTCAAAAAACATGATAATCCTTAAACCATATAACCCCTAATCCCTAGCCTACATAACTTGTACAATGTTTATCTTCAATTTAAACCCTATAATTGCTAATGTATACCGTACAAACCCTAAAAACTAACCCTTAACCCCTAACTTCTAACCACTGCACCATATAACACTCTTATCCAACCTCACAATTATAACATATGTCCCTTGTAATACTTAAGTCTTATCACCCCCACCAATATTAAACCCTATAACCATACACACCAACTCCCTAACCCCTCCTAATACGTAACCCTTGTAACCTAAATAACTAACCCTTGTGAGTAATATTTGAGTCTAGAAACCCTTCCATATCGTCAAGGCATACGAACAATCTACCCATGTCAAATTCCAGTGCATACAGAAACATTTTGAAATAATTTCAACGTTGGCCCCATTCACAGGTTATTATTGCCCATCATGTACTCTATCCCTAGTACAATGTATTTTATCTATTTCCTTTAAAATATGATCGAGACGCATGTCCCCGCATCTAGTACTGAAAGGGAATGCAATAACATCGATAAAGAAGTACTTGATTAATCCCAGAAGCTTCAATATCAGTTATTTCTTGTCTTTGTATCTTGCTCTCATCTAAGTACTCTTTTTCTCCATAAAGAGTATTAATACAAAATCATTATTAAATAGGAAATCTCATCTATTGCCTTCTTCTCAGCACGACCAAAATCATGGGCCTAATTGGCATGATGTTGGTTTTGAATGACACATACGATGAATATAAAGAGTGGGTGTGTGAGTGATCTTTGAGTCTGGAAACCCTCCCATATTGTCAAGGCATGTGAATTGTTTATCCATGTCAAATTTCGGTGCATACAAAAACATTTTGAAAATATTTCAATGTTGGCCCCATTTACAAGTCATAGTTGCTCATCATGTACTCTATTCCTAGTACATTTTGAAATAATTTCAATGTTGGGCCCATTCACAGGTTATTATTTCCTATCATGTAATATATCCCTAGTACAATGTCTTTTAGCTATTTCCTTTAAAATACAATCGAGACGCATGTCCCCACATCTTGTACTGCAAGGGAATGCAATAACATCAATAAAGAAGTACTTGATTAATTGCAAAAGCTTCAATATAAGTTATTTCTTGTCTTTGTTTTTTCTCTCATCTAAGTACTCTTTCGCTCCATAAATAATATTAGTACAAAATCATTATTTAAATATGAAATCTCATCTATTGCCTTCTTCTCGCCACGACCAAAATCATGGGAATAATTGGCATGATGTTGATTTTGAATAACATAGATGATGAATATAAAGACTGGGTGTGTGAGTGATCTTTGAGTCTGGAAACCCTCCCATATCGTCAAGGCATGTGAACTATCTATCCATGTCAAATTTCAGTTCATACAGAAATAGTTTGAAAGAATTTCAACATTGGCCCCATTCACACGTTACCATTTTCCATCATGTACTCTATCCCTAATACAATGTCTTTTAGCTATTTCCTTTAAAATGCGATCGAGACACATGTCCTCGCATCTAGTACTACAAGGGAATGCAATAGCGTCGATAAAGAAGTACTTGATTAATCGCAAAAGCTTCAATATCAATTATTTCTTGTCTTTGTTTTTTGCTCTCATCTAAGTATTATTTTTCTGCATAAAGAATATTAGTACAAAATCATTAATTAAATATGAAATCTCATCTATTGCCTTCTTCTCACCACGAAAAAAATCATGGGCCTAATTGGCATGATGTTGGTTTTGAACGACACAGACGATGAATATAAAGAGTGGGTGTGTGAGTGATCTTTGAGTCTGGAAACCCTTCCATATCGTCAAGGCATGTGAACAGTCTATCCATGTCAAATTTTGGTGCATACAAGAACATTTTGTAAAAATTTCAACGTTGGCCCCATTCACAGGTCAGTGTTTCCCATCTTGTTCTCTAGCCCTAGTACAATGTCTTTTAATAGTTGTTTCCTTTAAATTCGACCGAGAAAATTAAAACAAAACGAGGACGAGATGGGTCAATATATAGACTGGGTGTGTGAGTAATATTTGAGTCTGGAAACCCTTCCATGTCAAGGCATGTGAACAGTCTATCCATGTCAAATTGCAGTGCATACAAAAACATTTTGAAATAATTTCAACGTTGGCCCCATTCACAGGCCATTGTTCTCAATCATGTACTCTAGCCCTAGTACAATGTCTTTTAATAGTTGTTTCCTTTAAAATTCGACCGAGAAAATTAAAACGAAATGAGGACGATATGTGTGGATATATAGAGTGGGTGTGTGAGTAATATTTGAGTCTGGAAACCATTCCATATCATCAAGGCATGCGAACAGTCTATCCATGTCAAATTTCAGTGCATACAGAAACATTTTGAAAGAATTTCAACATTGGCCCCATTCACATGTTACTGTTTCCTATCATGTACTCGATCCCTAGTACAATGTCTTTTATATATTTCCTTTAAAATATGATCGAGACGCATGACGTCCCCGCATATAGTACTACAAGGGAATGTAATAACATCAATAAGAAGTACTTGATTAATTGCAGAAGCTTCAATATCAATTATTTCTTGTCTTTTTTTTTTCTCTCATCTAAGTACTCTTTTGTTCCATAAAGAATATTAGTACAAAATCACTATTTAAATACGAAATCTAATCTATTTCCTTCTTCTCACCACGACCAAAATCATGGGCCTAATTGGCATGATGTTGGTTTTGAACAACACAGAGGATGAATCTAAAGAGTGGGTGTGTGAGTGATCATTGAGTCTGGAAACCCTCCCATATTGTCAAGGCATACAAACAATCTATCCATGTCAATTTTTGGTGCATACAGAAACATTTTCAAAAAACTTCAACGTTGGCCCTGTTATAGCGCAATTTGTACTTGTCCAAACCCAAAAGCAAGTGGATACTAAATTGGCGTAACAAGGAGGATGTCCTATCATTGTCACATTAATAAGACACCTCTTTCTATTTAGGAGTGGTACCCCAAGGGAGACGTCCCAATTGACCTAGGGGTTTGAGAAGGCTAAGGAAAAAGTAGTAAGTAAGTCCCACCCCTCTCATAGGTCACTCTGATCAAAAGTTCCAAGGTTTTAATGAGATGAAGCAAAATAATATTTAAGTGTACCTTCCCAGAACAAGACAACAAGAAAAGAGATGTTATTTGCAAGTACCATATGATGTCATTGCTTCGTAAAACCATAGACTTTTGGAAAATGAACAAGCTTATATAAAACTGAAGCAATACAAATATTTATAACATCAATGTATATTTAGCAACAACTACACAATTATACCTCAATAATTCTTCAAGAATGACAAGAAATAATATCCTAAAATTGACGGAATTATAACAAATGTTAGAAGTAATAATGGCAACATACAATCAGTTTTTTATCTTTCTTTTAGGATGAATTTGTTGTTGTTATAGATGGTTATAGCATTTTTTTGCAACAGAAGCAAATTAGTTAGTAAGTTAGTCTAATCTAAAGTTAGAAAGAGTTTGTAAAAGTCTTAGTGAAGATGGTTTAAGAGTTGTTTTGGTCAATCAATCACTTGCAAGGAGTGAACTAGTGCCTTTTAGGGTAATGGAGTCAAAGTTTGCAGCGACAATTCTTAGAGGAAAAAAACAAATGATAATAGATTAACTAAAGTCAAAGGGTGAGATGATTGAGGTGTTAGTAAACTAAGGCCTTAATATCTAAAACCCTAGAAGGAAAAAATGCTAGAAAGTAGGTTGCCCTAGGCCCTAGTGATTAACTTCTTCTTTAGATCAAGCTTGAAATAAAATGTATGAAGCTAATGAAGCAATTCTACTAGAGTGCTACAAAGGTAGGGCTCTAGTATATTCTTCAAGGGATATGTTCTCTAGAAAAATCAAGTAGGTGGAAAATTATAAAGAAAAAGACAATAACATGTGTTTTTTCTCCTAGGGTTTCAAACTAGCAGTTTCATAATATTTAGAAATGAACAAGAAAAAGTACCATAACCATTCAAAATAAATGAAGAATTGCATATTTTACTTACTTCATCAAGCATAATCTAGCCACAAAACCCTAGTTGAATACTTTCCACCATGAAAATGCCAAAATACACCAAAAATAGCCTCTCCAAGAAGTTGTGCACTAGTTAGTTTTAGCCAAGTACCCTTAATAAGGGACGAATTTCAGACCTCACACTTGTGTGAGTGAAATATGATAAAAAAATGAGAGTCTTAACTCTCTATTTATACAATAATCATGACCTTTAATTACAATTTAGATCAAAATAAGGCAGACATGTCTAGTTTACATCAAAAATACAGTTTTACATAAAATTAACAATTCAAAACCCTAATTTGTCTTTTAGGGATGACGTCATGTCCCTATTAGGGTGGCGTTAGGCCCCATCATGGAACGCTAGGCCTCAGAAATAAGACGTTGGGCCTCAAAAGGCCTCAAAATCTTCCACACGTGTCAACCAAGTCGTTCTCATGCCAAAACCCTAATTGGATGATGTCAAGGCTCAATATGATAACGTCAGGGGCCTTAAGGGCCAACGTCATGGTGGAAGGGCAAGACCCCCCTAGGTCCAGGCCTACCAAAGTGTCTCTGGTGGAATTTCCTTCCTTTTCTCCGGTGCAAGCCTCTGGTGTCCCTCTACCCCTGGTTGAGGTCAGAGCATCCATCTGGTGGGATTTTATCCCCATGGAGGTTTGAACTAATCATCTCCCCATATGTACATGTCCATCGGGTATGGTCCTACAGCAACAAAAATTACTCCCTCCATGGTCTCATAAGTCACAGAGACCATAGAAATTTCAATCACATCTAATAATCAAGTTACCCAAATATGTGCATCAAACCCTTCTTTACCCAGAAAAATGCTCAAGGACATTATCCAATTTAATAATCCAGGTTTGGAGAGGGTCTAAGGATGTCCTATTGGGATAATCCTCCTAGATTTTGAGGTGTTTCCCAGGTGAAGACCAATCTAGGTCATGTATATGCATGAGATCGTGTAGGGAATGTTTGGGCAAGAGGAGCAGTGATAACAGGGAAATGTAGGTCTTACCTGTGGGTGACTCTGTAGAGGGAGAGCTCCCCCTTGTCATGGATGACGTTGTTTCCTATCCCATTCAATTCATTTTACTCTTTGTCTTATTGCTTTTTTATTTTCAAGAGAATAACTGAAGGACATTGTCCTGGCATGGTGACCAGTGGTGACAGCGTTACCCACAAGCATTTCACAGAAATGAGAATGTTGGCTCGTGATGAGACCCCCCTTCTCTTGGTTATGCCACTAAGAGAAACTACCCTGGTTTGGTGATCAAATGGATAGCAGTTTCATACCACTACATTCCCATGGACCTAATAGGTTGCCTCATGATGAGACCTCTTATCCACCAACTAGATCTTGAGTTTTATTTTATTTTACAAGTCCACTTTTCTTGCTGAGAATAATTTTATTGCTTTCTCGAGGATCCCTGGGAGAAACATCTCAAGGTTTCATTTTGTCTTTTAAATTTTTCCAACTAATTTTACCCTCTGGGCCTTTAACCCCTTCTTCCCACAAGGCAAGGCACAACCCTTACTAGCTTGGCAAACCCAATGCCTGAACCAATGTGGGGGAAAGATGAGAGGGATAATGATGTAAAGTGGTAGGTATGGAAGGAATGGATGATGATGTTGCATAGACCCACCCATTATAAACTCATCCCTAATGGAAGAAACTTACTAGGGAACTTTGTCATCCCCCTAGGTATGGACAAGTTAAAGATCATAATTTCCAAGCAAACGTCATGAAACAAAAGATAATTCAGTGCACATATTCAAATGTTTTGAGAATCAGAGTGACACATACCATGATACCCAGACTCATTACCTCATGGAGAAAGATCCATTTTTTCTTCAAAACTAGGCTGATGGGATGGATTTTTCTTCTACTGATAGATAGGAGACGTTGAAGAAAATATGGGCCCTCCGGGGCCAAGCTCAAATCATATGGCTCTCGATACTCCATATCTAGGACCTGTGGGCCTCAAGACATAATATCCTTAGTTATCCCTAGGATAGGGGATAAATTATGGATCCAACTCGGGGACATGTGCTCATTGTAGATCACATGATAACCTCAGCATCTCTGGCATGACCTATGATCTGCTAGATCTCAAAAAAAATGATTAGAAATATTTTGGGGTGGTGATATCACCCCTAGATCATATATGATACAATGAAATGAAAGCAATCATATATACATATGGAAATGAAATCACAACTACACTACTCTAACATGATATCCATATGGTATATACAATGAATGCAAATGCCTACCTTATTACTTGCACTTACCTGTGAAGTCAAGTCTTTGCCCCTTGATGAGGTTTAAGGAGGTTTCCACTAACCAGTAATGGACATCTTCTTCCTTCTAACGTGGACAGATAGTAGGCATCATTTACTGACTTCATTCTGACTTTGAAATATCCAAGCCAAAACTATGCATTCCCTTTAGCATTAGTGGGATCTCCCCTTTTTGTATCCCACATATAGACGGTATCTCCCTCTTGGTAATACTTTGTTCTGAATTCGGTTGTTTCTTGTACAACTCTCGTATATTGCTTTGAGGGAGGAGGGTGGGATTCTGATGTGAATACTTCCTGTTGGGTCGGTTTGATCAATATATTGTCATCTCCTTTCTTTAATAGCTTGACAGTCTGAACTTCTTTGTCCTTGTATTTTTCTAGGGTTTGTTGATATTCTTCCCTCTTTGGCCATTGTATTTTATCAAAGTCTTCCTCTGAAGTGAAAGTTAAATCCTCAAGTGAAAATACAGGATGACTCTCCTTGATTGGTTCATTTGTCTTGCTAGTTCTATCATCAATTTCATGCACATGGGCCTTGTCCATCGACACATTTTGGAGGCGGCTTATTGTTCTGTCATTCTTAGGCACGTTAATGTAAGTTAGATCCATCTCTAAGGTGCCTCCCAACATTGCAGAAAAATTCCTAGACAACAGCATTCCCCATACATCTGGGACATCCACTACCACAATATCCATGTGGATCACTCTTTCGGGGTATCTTCCAAGGCATACTTCAACATTTTCAACTACCCCATGAGTGGGTATGGACCTGGATTCAAAGTCGCACACATTCATGTAAGGTTGTATGGATTTTAGGCCTAATTTCTCCATGACCTTCAAAGACATCATGTTAGCACCTACTCCTAAATCAACCATGCAATTGTTAAGGCATTTGTTATTAATAAACAATGTCATGAATAAAGGTGGGTGTCCATCATACTGAACCCTAAAGTTATATGCTTGCAATATGATAGGAAGGTCCATTGGCTCATCTAAAACTTTGAAAAAAAAATCGAACCTTTCTTTTATAGATGGGACCTTGATGACTTCCCTTAATTGAATGGTTACGTGCATTTTTTCCAATGCACCTTCAAAGTCAAAATCTAAATCCACCTTGTCAGTTTTGGGATGATTTTTAGGAAGAAGTATGTGCATAGGTGGAGGTCTTGTTTGTGAAATTACAGGCCCAGTAGAGAGAGGTTGGTTCATTTGTTTTTTCCTAGTGTATACTTGGAATTCTTGCTTCTTCAAATTTTCTCTCGACTCTTGGTCAAGGTTATTTATCACCTCCATCCTAGCCTTCCTGACTACTTCCTTTATGCCCTCTTGATGTTCTTCAAGTGTGACATTAAGGAAATATTGAGGACCTTCAACGGTATGATTGACAATGTTCACTTGGTCATGTTCACCATTATTGAGGGGAAACTCATTCTCCCAATGTGAGTCTTTGTATTGTAAGCACCAAGGGTTTTCATATACCATGTCTGCGGGGGCCAAAGTATTAGGAACCTCTTCATCATTTTTTGGTCGAAAAACTTGAGTTCCTTTCTGGAACTGCCCTTTGTAAGGAACCCTAGGAACTTGTTGTTGATCTCTTTCTAAGTTGACAATAATATTCATCATTATTTCATGGGGTTTTACCATGCCATCTACAGTCAATTGTAGCTTTGCTAAGCTAGAGATAATATCTAAGGTGGGTTATCCATTATGGACTATCTTAGGTTTAGCATCCATTTTGACTCTTGGGGTAGAGAAAGGATCGACTCTAGATTATGATAGGTTGTCTTCAATCCTTGTAGCTATCTCTTGGGATTCTTGGATTTTTTTAGGGGCTTTATCTATGAGGAGAAAGCCCATATTTCATGTAAAGGCTTTGGTGTAAAGAAAGAGAAGGAAAATATCTTAAGGATGATGGCTCATTGGGATCTTTTGCATCAAGTTTTCAAATTTATCATGAAATTCCCTAACAATTTCATTATCTTGTTTTGTGAGGTTATTCAGCCTTATCAACGGCATGTTGGGGTCTTCCTTGACACTCTATCGTTTGAGGAATATTTCCTTCAATTTATCCATGGTATTAATACTAGCGTCAGGGAGACCATTGTACCATCGTCTAGCGCCATCATGGAGGGTAGCAGAGAAAAATTCCATAGCTAAGTCTTCAGCATCGTCACTAATGGGATGAATTTGAAATAATTCCCATTAATTACTCATATGATCCTCAATACTGACTATATTGTTACCAGTGAACTTAGGAAACCATTTATCATACTTATGGGGCATCTGCCTAGGGTATCCTGATATGCTTCTCGTGTCTAACGATTTGAAGAGCTTGGATGACCATTGCTTCTGGATATTATCTTGGTTTGGATTAATAGTCTGAGTTCCTACACTAGACATTGTATTTAAAGGATGATTTCCTACAAATAATGATTTTACTATAGGAGAGTTTCGGGGATATTTTCTTCTAAAGGACTTGGGAGGGTTGGTATAACTTCCTGAGCTTTGTGGAGTCACCAGATAATTTTCATGAAACTATCAAAGGTATGAGGGGATCACCCTCAGTGGATTCATTAGGTAACCTTTGTAAGATAAAGGACTTTGAGGAAAGGCTTACCGAAAAATATTTTCTTTGAGGAGAACTGACACAGTGTTCCCCGGCAATGGCACCAAAATGTTATCGTGCAACTTGTACTTTCCCAAAACCAAAATCAAGTGGATACTAAATTGGAGTAACAAGGAGGATTTCCTATCACTATCACCTTAATAATATTCCTCTTTATATTTAGGAGTATTACCCCAAAGGAGACGTCCCCAGTGACCTAGGGGTTTGAGAAGGATAAGGTAAAAGTAGTAAGTAAGTGCCACCCCTCTCACAGGTCACTCTGATCAAAAGTTACAAGGTTTTAATGAGATGAAGCAAAATAATATTTAAGTGTACCTACCCAGAACAAGACAACAATAAAAGAGATGTTATTTGCAATTACCATATGATGTTCTCTAGCAAACTCAAGTAGGTGGAAAATTATAAAGAAAAGGACAATAACATGTGCTTTTTCTCCTAGGGTTTCAAACTAGCAATTTCATAGTCTTTAGAAATGAACAAGAAAAAGTACCCTAACCATTCAAAATAAATGAATAATTGCATATTTTACTTACTTCATCAAGAATAATCTAGCCACAAAACCCTACTTGAAAACTTTCCACCGTGAAAATGCCAAAATACACCAAAAATAGCCTCTCCAAGAAGTTGCGCACTAGTTAGTTTTAGCCAAGTACCCTTAAAGAGGGTTGAATTTCAGACCTCACACTTATGTGAGTGAAAGATGATCAACAAATGAGAGTCTTAACTCTCTATTTATACAATAATCATGACATTTAATTATAATTTAGGTCAAAATAAGGCCGACATGGCTAGTTTACATCAAAAATTCAGTGTTACATAAAATTAACCATTCAAAACCATAATTTTTCTTTTAGGGATGATGTCATGACCCTCTTAGGTTGACATTAGGCCCCATAATGGAACTCTAGGCCTCATAAATGAGACGTTAGGCCTCAAAATTTTCCACATGTTTCAACCAAGCCGTCCTCATGCCAAAACCCTAACTGGATGGCATCAAGGCTCAATATGATGATGTATAGGGCCTTCAAGGGCCAACGTCATGGTGGAAGGGAAAGACCCTCCTAGGCCCAGGCTTTCCAAAGTGTATTTGGTGGAACATCCTTCCTTTTCTCCAGTGCAAGCCTCTGGTGTCCCTCTGCCCCTGGTTGAGGTCACAACATCCATCTGGTGGGATTTTATCCCCATGGAGGTCTGAATTAATCATCTCCCCATATGTACCTATCTGTCGGGTATGGTCCTACAGCAACAAAAAGTACACCCTCCATGGACTCATAAGTCACAGGGATGATAGAAATGTCAATCACATCTAATAATCAAGTTACCCAAACATGTGCATCAAACCCCCCTTTACCCAACAAATGCTCAATGTCGTTATGCAATTTAACAAGCCAGGTTTGGAGAGGATCTTAGGATGTCCTATTGGGATAATCCTCCTCGGGTTTGGGGTGTTTCCTAGGTGAAGACCAATCTAGGTCATTGATCCAAAAATGATAGGTTTTACTGACAAATTGCAAGTTAAGTTTAATGTACTTTATGCATCGGATCGATAAGAATGTGAAACACATAAAACTCTATAACTTGTTGCAGAATAATAATTATGACTTTTACTTGATGCTCATAAGTGATTAAAGAGTTCATCTATCATAAACCATGATGCAAAATAAGATAAGATAACAGCAAACAAGAAAGAGAAGTAGACACAAGAACTTGTTAACTGAGTTCACTAATCTTTGGCTACGTCTCTGGGGTCGCTTCCAAGTGGAGGACCTCTTTATTGCTCTTCAAATGTTCAAGTTCTCTTTACAATGGTTCTTTTTTGTTACAAAAAGCTTCTGATCTATTGTACAATACCTCCTTGTTCAGATACATACATGCCTCAACAAAACTCCTCTCAAAACATGACAAAATGCCTCTCAAAACATGAGAAATGGACAAATTACACAAGTTGCTCCTCAAAATCCCTTCCTAAAAAGTTACCCCTCAAGCTCAAAGAGCCTGGTTTATATATTTTTTAGGCCCAAAAAGAGAATCCCAACTTCCCCTGAAGATATGACCTCTTTTTGGGATCAAATCCCCCTCCAAATGGCCAAGAAATCCTCAAAAATACATATTCTAGGCAAAAATTTAATCAAAAACCCACTCTGTAAAAAACAAAATCAAATTAAGCCCAAAAAGGGTTGGGTACGCGCACAAATAATGGTCATATGGTGCTAAGGTGGCCAAGCGCCAACCCTTTGGGCTGTGCACTGGCCCCTAGCCCTTGAACTCTAGTCACATGGTGCTATGTAATGGGACCGTGCCCCTCCAAACTCGCATAGGCTATGGTTCCAGCACCCGTAGAAAATGGTGGTTTGGTGTTAAGTTTGTGCACGCTAGTGGTTAGGATAAGCACCGCACTCCGTGGATGTGTGGTCACATACAGTGATAAAATCATGGGTTGGGGCTATGCCCCATCCCTCTTATGCCCATACTTTAATACAATGAAACATATATAAATTTAATGTGGTATTATATAACAAGAAACAATGTGGCGTGTTGGAATTTGGTCATTTCCCAAAGCGTTGTGCTCGGTCATAGTTCATGGGGTCGAACCCCATGAGCTCCAATATAAATTTTCCCATTCAACTAGTGATGGGGTGCCACGTGGTAGCCCACGTCTGGGCCACGTGTTACCCTTTCATTAGTCCACCATGATGCCACATGTCAACACTATATTGGTTCCTGTCACTGTCTAGTCACCCCACTGTTGTGATTCCACGTCACTATGCTACATCAGCATGGTGATGTCATGTTGACGTCAGCATTGACATTTTGCCAATTTGACTATTGACTTTTTTGTTGCTTGGGAAAATGGTCAGAGTGCGATAACTCTTGCATACAACATCTGTTTGAGAAAGTAAATATGTGGTCGAAATCAGCGCGACGATCCAGTCGCAATGGAATTGGTTTCATGCAATTTCTATAACTTTCATTTTTGAGCATTTTCTGGACCTGGGGAGCCTCCTGGATCATTCCTCCCCACTTGCAAGCTTTTGGACCACCAAAAGTCTACTTTTACTCAGGCAAGAAGTGATGGTATTTCCTCCCCACTTGCCATGTATCATCCATGCTTTATGCTAGGACAATGATCACCTGACGAATCACAACAAACATAAAAAAAATGAGATAGCATTGTTTATCAAAGTAATCATTTCATTTATTGCACAATCATCTACATTCTTTGTTGCATTTAGCAGTCATACACCACTGAATAGCAGCAAACTAAACAACAAAACTGAATATGCGAATGAGAATGAAAAAACATGCTTCCCTTCTGAACAGGAACAGTAATCAAAGTGTGTAGTTGAAGCTCATGTTGTACTTCTGGTGACACTTCATGATTGTTAGAAACATACTGAACCATCTCATGTTTAGCATCACTAACTTTCTGATTTGTTACAGATATAAGTGTTAAAATTTCGCTTGAATTTACCATTCTTTTTAACTGCCCTGTAGTTGCAAAAGATCTATCGGTTTGTATGCAATGAGCACAAACAATGTACTCTTTCCCATCTTTCTTGAAGTAATATTTATTTTCCTCCCTGTAGAATATGGCTTCTCTATCATAAAGGTATGGGATTCCCAGGACAATTCCACATATGTCCAGTGGCACCATATCAAGCTCTACTTCATCAACATAATTAGAAGTGATTGCAAACTTAATTTTACATTGCTTGGTTACTTGCAAATTATTATCACCACATGTCCATCCCAATGGATATGGTCTAGGATGTGGCTTAGTTTCAAGTACCAAATTATTTACAACCTCTTCACTGATTAAATTGGCTTGTGATCCACTGTCTACCAGAGTATCAATTTTAACATTATTTGTCATGACCCTTATGTGGAAAAGTTCACCCCTTTTACACTCATCATTTACTACATCTAAATTAGAAGAGCTAGTACTTGCAACATAATTTATACATCGGATTCCCATAGCTACAATTTTTGTCTCATCACTAGAGTTTGATCCCAGATCCACTTGAACTATTGCAGCCATGGTATTCTTTCTCCCTTGAATGGAATACTTATTTGGCTTCAACTCATGATGTAAGATCCAACAATGATCTTCATCATGGCCTACCTTCTTGCAATGCTTGCAAGTAGGCTTCTCCTTTCTTGTTTTGGTCGTCTTCTTCTCTTTCTCTTTTCTTTTCCCTGAATCCTTTCTTTGCCAAGTATATGTAGAAACACTATCTCCAACATTCCCTTTACTTGATTCAATGTGAATGGATTGTACACATACTTCATCAAAGTTAGAAGGATTTAACATAAGAATAGTGTGCTTGAGATAAGAATGTAAACCACCAATATATTTTAGGAGTGTCTCTTGTGTATATAA
>ML779188.1:844770-863113 GCA_009831015.1 Picea engelmannii | reverse complement strand
GAATGGATTGTACACATACTTCATCAAAGTTAGAAGGATTTAACATAAGAATAGTGTGCTTGAGATAAGAATGTAAACCACCAATATATTTTAGGAGTGTCTCTTGTGTATATAAAGGAATACCCAAATTTAATGCTTTATTAAGAAATATTTGAGTATATTCTTGTACACTATGATTCTTAACTTGCCTTAAAATTTTCTAATTCATCATTTCCTGTTGCATGTATGCTAATGGATGAAACTGTTTCTTCAAAGTAGTGATAAAATCATTCCAGGAAGAGATTGTTTTACCATTTTTATTGAGATCATATTTAGTCTTTCTTTCCCACCATATGAGAGTTGTGCCTCACAATTTGAGACCTGCAAGTTGGATCTTTGTTTCATCATCAACAATCCTTTGTATCCCGCAATAGACTTCTAACTTTCTAACCCAATTGTCTAGCTTTTCTGCATCTAATTCACCATCATAAGTGGGTAAATTAAACTTTACATCAAGCTTTAATAAAGGCATATCAGAAGAATGATGAATTTTTTTAGGTTGCTTATCCTTGGAGGAATGTACACTTGCTTCGCTTGTAGATGACGAGGATGAAGGAGAAGAAGGTTCTAAAGGTCCACCACCACCAACTCCTCCTTCTGTTCTTACTGAAGATTCACCTTCTTCAACCTTTGGATTTCTTCATTGTCCTTTTTCATGGTAAATTTCCTCTACCATGGATTCCATCAATTGAAATGGCTCAGATGCAAAAGGGCCTAGTTTTCTTGGTGAAGAAATCTCATGTTTACGAGGTCTCCTTTGAATCTCTAGATTAAAATCCTCGAGTTGGCCTTCTCCTCATTTGAGTTTGGCTCTGGTGAGCATCCAATGCTTGCAATTCCTGTCAAAACTTCAAAACCAAATGCTTTGATACCATAAACTTGATAAAAAATGATAGGTTTTACTGACAAATTGCAAGTTAAGTTTAATGTACTTTATGCATCGGATCGATAAGAGTGTGAAACATAAAACTCTATAACTTGTTGCGTAATAATAATTATGACTTTTACTCGATGCTCATAAGTGATTAAAGAGTTCAACCATCATAAACCATGTTTCAAAATAAGAGAAGATAACAGCAAACAAGAAAGAGAATTAGACACAAGAACTTGTTAACGGAGTTCACCAATCTTTGGCTACGTCTCTGGGCCTGCTTCCAAGTGGAGGACCTATTTATTGCTCTTCAAATGCTCAAGTTCTCTTTACAATGGCTCTTTGCTGTTACAAAAGGCTTTTGATCTGTTGTACAAGACATCCTTGTTTAGATACATACATGCCTCAACAAAACTCCTCTCAAAACATGACAAAATGTCTCTCAAAACATGAGAAATGGACAAATTACACAAGCTGCTCCTCAAAATCCCTGCATCAAAAGTTACCCCTCAAGCTCAAAGAGCCTAGCTTATATATTTTTTAGGCCCAAAAAGAGAATCCCAACTTCCCCTGAAGATCTGGCCTCTTTTTTGGATCAAATCCCCCTCAGAATGGCCAAGAAATCCTCAAAAATACATATTTTGGGCAAAACTTTAGGCAAAAACCCACTCTGTAACAAAAAAAAATCAAATTAAGCCCAAAAATGGTTGGGTGCGCATGCAAATAATGGTCGTATGGTGCTAAGGTGGCCAAGTGCCAACCCTTTGGGCTACATGTTGTCCCATAGCCCTCAAACTCTGGTCACATGGCATTGTGTAATGGCACCGCGCCCCTCCAAACTTGCATAGGCCCCGTAGAAAATGGTGGTCTGGTCCTAAGTTTGTGTGCACTAGTGGTTAGAATAAGCATCACACTCTGTGGTTGTGTGGTCACATACAGTGATAAAATCATGGGTTGTGGCATAGCCCCAGCCCCCTTCTGTCCATACTTTAATACAATGCAACATATATAAATTTAATACGGTATTATATAATAAGAAACAATGTGGCGCATTGGAATTTGTTCATTTCCCAAAGCGTTGTGCTCGTTAATAGTTCATGGGGTCAAACCCCATGAGCTCCGATATAATTTTGTGCATTCAACTAATGATGGGGTGTCACGTGGCACCCTTTCATTGGTTCTCCACGATGCCACATGTCAACATTGTATTGGTCCCTATCATTGTTCAGTCACCCCACTGCTATACTGCCACATGTCACTGTGCTACATCAGCATGGTGATGTCATGCTGATGTCATCATTGACTTTTTGCCAGTTTGATTGTTGACTTTTTATATGTTTGGGAAAATGGTCAGATTGCAATAACTCTTGCCTACAACGTCCATTTGAGAAAGTAAATATATGGCCAAAATCAGCACGATGATTCGGTCGTAATGGAATTGGTTTCATTCAATTCCAACAAGTTTCATTTTTGAGCATTTTCTGGACCTGGGGAGCCTCCTAGATCAGTCATGTAGATGCATGAGATGGTGTAGGGAATGTTTGGGAAAAGGGTGTAGTGATAACAGGGAAATGTAGGTCTTACCTATGGGTGCCTCTGTAGAGTTCGATCTGCACCTTATCATGGATGACATGATTTCCTAGCCCATTCAATGCCTTTTACTCTTTGTCTTATTGCTTTTTCTTTTCAAGAGAATAGTTGGAGGACATTGTTCTGGCATGGTGACCAGTGGTGAAAGAATTACCCACAAGCATTTCACGGAAATGAGAAGGTTGGCTCGTGATGAGACCCCCTTTCTCTTGGCTATGCCACCAAGAGACACTACCATGGTTTGGTGACTAGATGGATGGTAGTGTCATACCACTACATGCCCATGGACCTAATAGGCCAGCTCATGATGAGACCTCCTATCCACCAACTAGATATTGAGTTTTATTTTATTTTATGGGTCCCCTTTTCTTGCTGAGAAGATTTTTATTTCTTTCTTAGGGATCCCTAGGTGAAGCATCTCAAGGTTTCATTTTGGATTTTAACTTTTGCTAGCTACTTTTACCCTCTAGGCCTTTAACCCCTTCTTCCCACAAGGAAAGGCACAACCCTTACTAGCTTGGAAAACCCAATGCCCAAACCAATGTAGGGGAAATATGAGAGGGATAATAATGAAAAGTGGTAAGTATGGAAGGAATGGACGATGATATTTCATAGACCCACCCAGCAGAAACTCATCCCTAAGGGAACCAACTTACTAGGGCACTATGTCATCCCCCTCAAGTATGGACAAGTTAAAGAGAATAATTTCCAAGCAAACTTCAAGAAACAAAAGAGAATTTAGTGCACATATTTAAATTTTTTGAGAATCAAAGTGACACATACCATGATACTTGGACTCATTACCTCATGGAGAAATATCCACTTCTACTTCAGAACCAGGCCGATGGGATGGATGTTGTTGTTGTTGATAGATAGGAGGAATTGAAGAAAATATGGGCCCTCCAGGGCCAAGCTCAAATCATATGTCTCTCGTTACTCCATGTCTAGGAACTGTGGGCCTCGAGACATAATCTACTTAGCTATCCCTAAGATAGGAGATAACAGGCCCCATTCACAAGTCACTATTTCCCATCATGTACTCTAGCCCTAGTACAATGTCTTTTAATAGTGCATGTAGAAACATTTTGAAAGAATTTCAATGTTGGCCCCATTCACAGGTTATTGTTTCCCATCATGTACTCTATCCCTAGTATAATTTATTTTAGCTATTTCCGTTCAAATACAATCGAGACGCATGACATCCTTGCATCTAGTACTGCAAGGGAATGCAATAACATCGATAAAGAAGTACTTGATTAATCACAGAAGCTTCAATATCAGTTATTTCTTGTCTTTGTTTTTTGGTCTCATCTAAGTACTCTTTTGCTCCATACAGAATATTAGTACAAAATGATTATTTAAATACGAAATCTCATCTATTTCCTTCTTCTCACCACGACCAAAATCATGGGCCTAATTGGCATGATGTTGGTTTTGAACGACACAGACGATGAATATAAAGAGTGGGTTTGTGAGTGATCTTTGAGTCTGGAAACCCTCCCATATCGTCAAGGCATACAAATAGTCTTTCCATGCCCAATTTTGGTGCATATAGCAACATTTTGAAAAAAATTTAACGTTGGTCCCATTCATAGGTCATTGTTGCCCATCATGTACTCTATCTCTAGTACAATGTCTTTTAATAGTTGTTTCCTTTAAAATTCAACCAAGAAAATTAAAATGAAATGAGGACGAGATGGGTTGATATATAGAGTGGGTGTGTGAGAAATATTTGAGTCTAGAAACCCTTCCATATTGTCAAGGCATGTGAACAGTCTATCAATGTCAAATTTCAGTGCATAGAAAAACATTTTGAAAGAATTTCAACGTTGGCCCCATTCACAGGTTATTATTTCCCATCATGTACTTTATCCCTAGTACAATGTATTTTACTTGTTTCCTTTAAAATATGATTGAGACGCACGATGTCCCCACATCTAATACTACAAGGGAATGCAATAACATCGATAAATAAGTACTTGATTAATCAAACAAGATTCAAGTTATTTTATGTCTTTGTTTTTTTCTCTCATCTAAGTACTCTTTTTCTCCATAAAGAATATTAGTACAAAATCATTATTTAAATACAAAATATCATCTATCGCCTTCTTCTTGCCACAACCAAAATCATGGGCCTAATTGGCATGGTGTTGGTTTTGAACGACATAGACGATGAATATAAAGAGTGGGTGTGTGAGTGATCTTTGAATCTGGAAACCCTCCCATATGGTCAAGGCATGTGAATAGTCTATCCATGTCAAATACCGGTGCATACAAAAACATTTTGAAAAAATTTCAACGTTGGCCCCATTCACATGTCATTGTTTCCCATCATGTACTATATCCCTAATACAATGTCTTTTAATAGCTTTTTCCTTTAAAATTTAACCAAGAAAATTAAAATGAAATGAGGACGAGATGGGTCGATATATATAGTGGATCTGTGAGTGATCTTTGAGTATAAAGATGAATGAATGAGCTTCTCTTGGTTTCAAGAATAATTTATTCTCTACTAAACAAGACCAACCACGTGAAGGTGGAAGCTCATATGGCCCCTGCGCCCCCTCACATCACTCTCAATTCCCCAACACCCAATCTATAAAATAGAAAAAAAACAAAAGCAACATAGTAATCATGCATAGAAACTACCAAAACAAAAATGAAATAAAACTTAAAAACATGTAATTAACCCACATAAAAAAATATTTAAAGGATTCATACAAATTAAAATATCTAGTAATTATGTACCTCATCTAACGCAGCATTTGTATCATCCTTCTTTTTCATCTTCTTCTTGATCATCCAACTCGACATATGTATCAACATATGGTTCAGAAACAATGTTGAAAGGATTTATGATATCATCATCATCATCAATGTCATTTTCAAGCATGTCTTCATCGATATCATCATCAAGAACTGGCGCATTGTCTCCTACGCCTAGTTCATCTTCTTCGTCTTCTTCATCTGTCGACCCATATTCTTCCTTCTCTAGATATAAATCATCTTATTCTTCAATATCATCTTCTTCATCTACAATATACTTTATTGGCCTTCCTCTAGGATCATACTTAACAACAAATGACCAATCTCTCTTACCTAGAACCTTTGAGTAAAAGACTTGTTCACATTGACTTGGAAAAACATCGCGGTCATTTGATTTTTCAAAAATCGTTGTTTTAATCATTGGAAATCCTTTGGCATGTTCAATAACAGTTCTTTCCTCATCATGTTCATGCATTCGTAACCTATACCATTTGACATCGAACAAAACTAATTTGAAGGAATTAAAGTCGCGCTCAATTATATCATTCAAAAACCCATAGTAGAAGAAACATTAGTGACTTGGAATACTGTAGTTATCCCACTATCAGAATTTTTCCTGGTTTCATCCAACTATTTGATACAAAATTTATGACCATTGCACCACATAGCCTTGTTCTGTTTCAACTACAATATGCCAGACATGTAAAAGATGCATTGTCAATTAATAATAAACAAATTTGTATAACTTGGAAAGTATAATATGAAAAAAAACACACCTACAGTAACATTGATATAATATAAAATAACTGAATAAAATGGGTGAATTTTCTTTCCTTTCCATCTTTCAAACAATATGATAAATCTATTTCCCTCTGCATAACATCATAATCTCCATTATGATGATCTTCTCTAACCAATTCAAACAGTTATTTCCATGATAACCTACTTCCATGACGTTGTTTACATATATCAATCCATACCTTCATCTAGTCAAGATTGTTTGCAATGTATAAATGTAGTGCATCCCAATCTTGAGCAACTGAACGATCAAAAAATCACAATTCACCAATATTAAATATTAGTTATAACCATGGTAAATATTAATAAATGATGAAAGAATAAATATTAAATGAGTATGATCGTATACACAAAAAAAATGAAAATTTATATTTATTACAAATATCCACAATTTAATTACCTCTCACTTTCTTCATTGTACATTTCCCCAACAATTGCTCCCCTTCAAATTTTTTGATGGAGTTCACATCCCAAATGCAATCCACTACATGCATATCTTGCGTTGCTAATTTAGGATGATACCGACTAAGACTAATATAAACCATGGATTCATATACCATATATCCCTCCACCATAGAACCCTCAAGACGTGCTCTTTGTCTAACCAAATCCTTCAATGACTTCAAGTGCCTCTCCACCATCCACATTGACCTTATGTGTATAGGTCCGCACATTTCAATCTCCTCAACTTGGTGTATGAGGTAGTGTTCTTGTGCATTGAAAAATGATGGACGTGGATACTTCTACATTTCACACATTAGTCGAGGAATTTCTCTCTTCCAATAATTTATATCATCTTCATGGATATCTTTCAATGACAACCAACTACAAATCATGACGTAGGAAAATAACATGTTTCAACAAAACATAATACATATTACATTACAAGTAAAACACATGTCATTAAGTACAACAAAAATTTGATTTTTTTTTGCATATATATTGTAGCTACTTACTTCATGTATTTTCCAAGATCATGTATAAATTGTTTGACGTTGTTGTCAAACTCATTTGGGAGAGATAGAGGTAGAACATATTGTAACAACAAAAATGAATCGTTACTTGTTTCAAAACTAGACCCAAAAAAAATCTCAAAAAATGTATACGACCAATATATAAATATGAATACTAAAATTATTAATTACCTTAATGAAGGTATGCCAATCATGTGTTTTTTTACCCCACCAAATTCACCTTTCTTCGTTAAGATACTCTTTATGTTTTAACAAAAACATGTGGGAAATTTAATTCTTTGAATGACCTCTTTTACACCATTGCTTTGTTGCTTTGTTAATAACCATGGAAGGTTATTTTGGTCTCCATCTCTATTTGATCGATCACACTTTGCATTGCATGATTGGCTTCCTGAATGTCATTACAAATTTTGATAATTTTTTCTTTATCCCTCCTGCCATCTATGATTTTCCATAATGTTTCTATCACATTCTTCCTGATATGCATTGTGTCAAACAAATGAACTATTTTTAGCTCCTCATAGTAAGGCAACCTCATGAATTGAGTGGGATAACATTTCATTCCTCGTGGAAGCCCATTATTACTACCTTCACGAAGACGACAATGATGAAGAATAAAAAAATCAGAACACTATTTATCAAATGCGGTAAAATAAATTGAATAATTAAAATAAAATTTCAAAACATGATTCCCTTTACGATACATAAACAAAATGCGTACCTCGAGGATTAATTATGTCATATACCAACTTCCATAGGCAAGGTGTCATTCTTTGTGGTTTTAGTCCAGACTCTTGTTTCCCATTGAAAATATATTTTTCAGTAGTACAATACTTATGGTTCTTAGAGAGGAAGTGTCTATACTCATCAAACACCTCATTTCCTAAACTTTTTGACCGACGCGATTTCATCTTAGGACCGCAAAATGGACATGCAAATTTACCATTTATTTAAAGACCTGCATCTGGATTAATGTGAATTATCAATATATGAAAGGATTATTTAAACAACATGCATGATATATTCAATTAATTATATACTATTCAAGCATGCAATATGGAACATTACATACCAAAAAAATGTGTTAGTCCTGGGGCATCGTGAATTTCCATAAAAGTATTCCACGGCATTGAAATCTCTTATGCCCAATTGGTTTACAGATGTCATACATAGTGATGCCCTCCCATAACTTTAGTAGCTCATCGATAAGAGGTTCGATATACACATTCATATCTTTAACTTTGTACTTACTTAATTGTTTGAAATTACACGAAATTACTACCATGGTATGTATATATACGTAAATAAATAAATAAAAGATATTATGCAAAAAAAAAAAGAGAAAAATGAAAAATTTACATTCGAAAAATTAATGTAAACAAATACCTGGAACAATCATTGTCAACATTATGTACTCCCTCTTTATTGACATCCAAGGAGGAATGTTATTGTTGATAACAAAAATATTCCACACTGAGTAAATAGACCGAAGCTCTCCACATGGATTAACACCGTCATTTGCCAATGAAAGCCTAACATTACGAGGTTCATCTGTAAATTTTGGTCATTTTGCAGCGATTTCCTTAAATGCATAACCATATGCAAGCATTCAAAGAACGCCATCTTCAATTCTCTTTCGTGCATGGTAATCCATAAACGGTGCTATGCTTTGGCACCTGAATAGTCGCTGCAAACGTGGAATTATAGGAATATGTCGGAGAACCTTTCGAGGCACCATTTTTGTTACTTGATCAGTTCAATATCTATAGATACCACATACCGAGAATTTTTTTTTTACGCATGTTGTCCATAATATATAATATGATCATCAGGACATGCATCTATACTTTGATACTCCATTCCAAAGTCTTTCATAATGGCATGTAAATCTCGATATGTGCGAGGTAAAATATTTGACGAGGGTAACAGAAATTCACCTAACAATCTATGGCTTACAAGTGTTCGACAAATGATTTGTAACATTTAAGTTCACCAACAACAATGTAGTGGAGAGAAGATTTGCTCTTGGCCCTTTATAAAGTTGTTTATTTTCCTTTTCAATAAGAGGTTCATCATAAATACCATCACTATTGTCCCCATTATCCTCATCTGGATGACCGAATAAATATTGGATCATTTTGTCCCATCATCTTGAACTATGTTATTATTGTCATCTACTTCCATGGGATCATTAACTTGATCTTCATTATCTGCTTCATGTTCCTCAACTTGTACAACATCATTTTTGTTGCTACTTGGTGCTTTATGCAAAAAGTTAGGGGGGAAATCTAACTTTATAATTACAAAAAATCATGAAAAATTAGTGCATGTATAAAACAGTATAAAAGTTTGAGAATACAATCAATATTAAAATAGATAATGAATATATATATACCATGGGACGATATTCATTTGATCCCACATCCATGTGCCCATATTTTCTACAATATTTTTTAGTTGTTTCTATTAAAACTCTTTCTGTACGTCTAGTACAACAATTTTTGCAAGGGAAATAACATTTACCGTCACCGTTTTCACCCTCTTTAATTTTTTTCCCACCTCTAATGTTTTCTTATACAATCATGAAAAATTAGTGCATGTTTAAAACAGTATAAAAGTTTGAGAATACAATCAATATTAAAAGAGATAATGAATATATATATATATATATATATATATATATATATATATATATATATATATATATATATATATACCACGGGACGATATTCATTTGATCCCCTGTCCATGTGCCCATATTTTCTACAATGTTTTTTAGTTGTTGCTATTAAAACTCTTTCAGGACGTCTAGTACAACAATTTTTGCAAAGGAAATAACATTTATCGTCACCGTTTTCACCCTCTTTAATTTTTTCCCACCTCTAATGTTTTCTAACATTCTTCCCCACAGACATATACTGATGATTATCTTATAAAATTGAGTCGTGTATAATAGAATATCTATTATATTTTTCCATTATAACATATGAAAAAAAAACATGTTTTTTGTTCGCCAAGAAGACCTTATACCCTTTTTGAACCGTCGTTGTTATAACAAACTTGTCGCAACATATGTAACATGCAAAATATTTATATATTTTATAACGTTTCAATTCTTATGACAGTTGACCAAGTCAATGTTGAATTTTTCAAAAAGTGGGTGACAGTTGGGGGGGTGAAAACCTAGTTTCCACACCGTCGCAAGTGCGATGAACAAAACATTGCAATTTCGACGACTATTGAACAAGTCAATGTTGAATTTTTCAAATAGTGGGTGACCATTATGGGGGGGAAACCTAATGTCCACGTCGTCGCAAGTGTGATGCACATTTGATGTTGTTGCAAGAGTGAAATCTTCTTAACTTCGTCTATCTTGCAATGTTTTGAAATGTACGTTGCAAGTGCACCGATATCGGGAAGAATGGAGAAAAAAAATTAAAATTTCCTCTATTTTTCGACAGTATGGCCAATTTTGTCCATAACGTCGCAATTTTTCCAATGTGTAGTAGTGCTAGTTATAGGTAGAGAGATGATAGAGGAAGGGTTCCAAGATCAATATGTATTGGCTCACATGTGATAAACATGGCTACTTTTTGATAATCTATGTAGTGTCTAGGTGTAAAAGTCCATGGAGGAATTGGAGTACAATGGGCTCATGGCAAGGAACAAATTACACTAGGTGGACATGATTGATCATTGACATGCAACTAAGTGTTAATCCCTAAATAGTGGCTCATTACCCCTTAATTAGGGCATATTAAATTAGTAATTTTATTTTATTTATGTCGGCTTTATTCCATTAGTTGTAATTATACCTCCTAGTCTCCTATATATACCAAGGAGACATTTTCATTTGGAATCATCTTGTAATTGTACATTTATATGGGCATAAGGAGGTTGCCCCCTCGAAGAGGATTATTATCTGAATTTCTCTCTTTTTCAAGGCATTGAGTACATATTCTGAGGTTTTTCTATGCTATATTGACATTTGGTTCTTAACATATGGTATCAGAGCTCAAGTTCTTGGGGTTTCGCTGCTACATCTGAGACACCTTGGCATTTTTGATATAATTTTTTTTCTACAACGTTTCATAAGGAACAGCTTGGAGGATATTTATTATAAGGATCAAGGTACGTTGGGTTACAATTTCATCTTCTTAGGCATTATAATTTCGGAGATACAGCCTGTGCAAGATAGGGTTCTAGAATCATCCTAAACTGTGTCATTGCGGAATTTTTGCTATAAAAAAATTTCTGTAACATTTTAGACCCTAAAATACGGATGCTATTTACATAAATTAGTAAGGTATTTGTGGTAAAACGTTCAGCTTCTGGGTCATCTTACATTTTCAGATACACCCTGTGGAAGCTAGGGTATCTGACTAGTCCTATTGACTAGTCTCAAGAAGGTGTTCCAAGTAAAACAATCATAACTTCTTCCTATAGTATCAAAATTGAATGCGACTAATTGCATTGGATAGTGGACAGTCTTTAGTATTTATGGTACAAGTTTCAGAATTTTATATCAATTATTTTTTGCGGGGAACGCTATACAATTAATATCTCCTGGAAAGGACAAAAACCAGCAAGTTGTGGGGAAGTTATCATAAATTCCATTTGGCACATCCAATTTTGATAAGACCTATGGCATTGCAAAGAAGAAATATCAGAGAACTACAAAAAGAAAGTTTCATACCCAGAAGGGCCTAAACTTTGGAGATACAACAGAAGAAAGATTGTCTAGCAGAACCACCTCAAAATCAAGGTTCAAAAGTGATACCTGCCCAACATGCCACCCAAAAAGGGAACTTCTACACCAAATAAGCCTCCAGACAATCTTACATGGACTCTTGATGAAGGTGAAGAAATGCGTAGGGACATAAATGATTTACAAAAGAAGATAGTAACAAAAGATGAACTACAAGAGATGATGGATTCAACTAAAGCTAAGTTTGAGGCAATAAATATTAAGATGGATTGTTTAAAAGGGGAGATCATGGAAGGATTGAAAAAATTCCTAATAGAGAGGACACCTGAAACTGAAAATGTATCCCATGAAATTCATGATGAGGACACAAGGAAGGTGAACCAAGAATGGAGAAACTCCAACCTTGGGTTGAAGACCAACCACGTTCCTAAGATCGATATGAGGAAGTTTGATGGCAAGGGCCCAATCACATGGATACTTCAGATGGAGCAATTCTTTGATCTACATAATGTGCCACATACAAAAAAGGTACAAATTGTTTCTTTATATTTAGAACCCAATCAATTTGTATGGTATCAATGGATTTGTTCTCACAAATCAATCATCACTTGGACAATTTTCACGGAAGAAATGATAGTACATTATGAGGATACAAGGAGCAATACCTTCTTTATCTAATTGATAAATCTCAAGCAAAAGGGTTCAGTTACAAAGAAAATTGAGAACTTCCAAAGATTGAATATAAAGGTAACAGATATTCAAAATGAGCACTTGATTGATCTATTCATAGGCACTTTAAAGGATAAGATTCAACATGAGGTTCGCCTTTGGGAACCCAAATCATTGGAGAATGCATTTAGGGTGGAAAGAAATGTTGAAAGTGAAAATATGGCTATGGCTACTAGAAGGATGAATCCTAACATCTATAGAGAGAATGATGCTCCTTCTTCTAAAACACCTCAACCTACAAGGTTGACACCTCAACAATTAGAGGAAAGAAAAGAAAAAGGTTTATGCTTTAATTGTGACAACAAGTACAGTAAAGGACATAAGTGTGGTGATAAAAAATTATTCTACATAAATTGTGAAGAGGAAGAAGAACAAGAACAAGAACCATCTCAAGATGAAAATGTAGAAGCAATTTTGTCTGCAGAGTTGACTCCCACGATATCGTGTAAAGCATTGGCTAGAATTAGCACTCCTCAAACCCTCAAGATCGAAGGATATATCAAAAAGAAAAAGGTAATAGTCTTAATTGATTCTGGAAGTACTCATAATTTCATTATCTATAAATTAGCCAAATCTCTCAATTGCTTTGTATATCCAGCGCCAGAGTTTCAAGTAATGATTGCAAAAGGAGGAACTATCAATTGCTTGGGAAAATGAAATAAGATCAATCTTACTATGGGGGAATATGTAATGAATAGTCCAATCATTACTATACCCATGGGTGGTGCTGACGTTGTACTAGGAATCCAATGGTTACAATCATTAGGAACACTGGATTTTAATTTTCAAGAACTTTTCATGAAATTTTCATTGGAAGGAAAAGAAATTGAGTTAAGAGGTATCACAGGGAAAACCGATAAGGTGATAAGCTCTAATGGCATGACAAAATTATTGAAAAAGGGGCATCAAGGTGTTATTTCACAACTATTCTCACTAGATGTTCAAACATCTAAGCCATCTATTCCTCAAGATCTCTAAGGGATCATTGATAAGCATTCCAAATTATTTGAAGATATTCCCAAAGGTATTCCACCCACTCAAAATCATGATCATGATATTCACATAATTCATGGGAGTGTTCCTCCTAACATCAGGTCATACAGATACCCTTATGCCCATAAGAGTGAAATTGAGCGCATGGTTGCAGAAATGTTAGAGGCTAGAATTATTAGACCTAGCCAAATTTCTTACTCTACACCGGTGGTAATGGTATTCAAGAAAGATGTCTCATGGCGTATGTGTCCAGATTATAGAGAGCTCAACAATATCACTATTAAAGATAAGTTTCCCATTCCCGTCATTGATGAATTGTTAGATGAAATACATGGAGCAATATATTTCACAAAGTTGGATATTCGTTCAGGGTATCATAAGATTAGAATGAAGGAAGAATATATCCCAAAAATAGCATTCCGAACTCATGAATTCCATTATGAATTTTTGGTCATGCCTTTTGGCCTTACAAATGTACCTTCCGCATTCCAAGGGTTGATGAATTCCATTTTCAAGCCCTTCCTTAGAAAATTTGTGTTAGTATTTTTTGATGATATACTAATATATAGAAAGTCTTGGGAGGATCATGTGTGACATGTTGACAAGGTGATACAACTACTAAAGGAGCAACAACTATGTAACACCATGTTTCCCCCAGTTTGTAAAAATAACTATACTGGCCAAGAACTGTGGCAAACTCAAAAATGTGAATGGACCTTGTGAAAAAGGTCGATGAATGTGAATAATATATTGTAGGACTTCTTAGAGGGGATATGCTGAAAAAGAGACCATGATAGGGACTAAAGAAAGGGAGCTAGTTCTTTGTCGTCAAGCAGCGGGTAGATCTGGACGGCCAGAATCTGCGCACCCAGATCTACGGCCAGGGTTTCATTCCAGAGCCCCCTCGCCATTCTACCTTTAATATTGGACTCACTTATATCACTGAGTCATGAAACATGAAAAGGCGCCTGGTTTGTTTGGCATGTGGTCCTAACCCACGATCACAGGGAGGTGAAAAGGGAAGAACTAGCCTGCGTTAGGCCCCCGTAGGACTTCGGGGATTCTGTCTCTTGAGGAAAAGAGAAAATTTTATTATGTCGTAGTGGGTGTGTTAGAAATTGGTATCAGAGCATGGTTACAACACTCGGCCTTCTTTGGCTCATGAACGAGTTGTGCAGAAGCTCCGTTCGGAACACTCGTAAAAAGAGTAACCCCCTGTCTTAACCTTCCTAATCAAAAGACAAAGTTAAGAATGAAAAAACCCTATTATGTGTGTGTACATGTGAAAATATGAATTATGTACTGGTTATAAATAAATATAAATATTGACTAACAACCAGCGTTTTTCCTTTTGCACACAAGTGGAAGATCAACCATGGGAAATTATCAACGCTTAGTATGGTGACTCACCAAGAAGTGGGAGAAGGATCCCACAATAGAGACGAGGAGTCTGACAAAAGGAGGGCAGCAAGGACCCCTCTAGATCTAGCCGAGACTGTGAGAAGTCTCATGGTCGAATTACAAAGATGCAAGGCTGAAAATGAAAGGATGATGAAAGAACAAGAAAAGCAAACAGAAATTAACGCAGTTTTACTGCAGAGTTTATCCGATCTACAAAGACAAATGCAGCATGAACCTGAGACTCAGAAACATGTTCATATCAGTGGCCACACTGAGAGGAGCACCTCAAAAAAGGTCCACCCCAGAGGTAAAGGAAAAGCATCGGATAATTCCTCTAAGAAGGAAGTTGACGATTTAGAGGGCTCTTCTAGCAGCAGAACCAGTTCCTATCCCCGAAGAAAACAGAAGAAGCAAAAGTCTTCCAAAGGTCGAAAATTCAAAGAATTCAAAAAGGCCAAACCACCCTCCTTCGATGGTGAAATAAAGAAGGGAGAGGAAGTAGAGGCATGGCTACTTGGACTAAAGAAGTATTTCAGAGTCCGTGACTTTTCAGAAAATATGAAGGCCCGAGTGGCCACCTTCAACTTGAATGGAAAGGCTTCCATTTGGTGGGAAGACCTTAAGAATATGAAAGGGTTTTGTGAAGAGGACCTGTCTTGGGAACGGTTTGAGAAATACTTCCGAACAAAGTATCTGTCGGAAAAATATTTCGACGAAAAGACTAAAGAGTTTTATGAACTCAAACTGGGACAACTCACTATAGAAGAATATGTCAACAAATTCCTCGATTTGTTGAGGTATGTACCCTATATCAAGGCGGAAAAGGCAAAGGTGCAACGCTTCATCAGTGGACTACCTAAGGAATATCGGAATAGAATTGAATTTGATGAGCCAAAGACTCTAGAAGGCACTATTTGAAAGGCAACCTATTGTCATGAACAGTTTGGGCATCGAGCAGAACCTCGCGAAGGATGGAAACAGAAGAATAGTTAAAGATTTCAGAAAAAGGGAATTAAATCCCCAGGATTTAAGAACTATAAGAAGAACCCAAGAATGAGCTTTCCAGCCTGGAGTATGCACCAGCAGAATTTTCTCTCCTTGAGTGGAAATAAAACTTCTGGACCCATATCAGTGAACACTGATAACCCGAAGAGAGAGCCTTTAAAATGTTGGGGTTGCGGGGAAGAACATCTATTGAGAGACTGTCCACACCGACAATAGAATAGTCGGAGGATTTATAACATCCAAGAAGCTACTACCGTCAATGATGTGGCCAGGAGTGTGCCACAAATTTATGCAGCCTTGGATAATAACCAACCCGACCACCAAGCTTCAGTAGTGGAAATAGAAGGTATGATTTCCAGCCATTTAGTGTCTTTTTTGATTGACCCTGGTTCAAATTTGAGTTATATAGCCCCTAAATTTGTTGATAAGTGTAAACTACAGCCACAAAAACATACCAAGCCATGGTTGGTACAGTTAGCCACTGGCACCAAAAGGAGAATAGCAGAAGTCATACCCGCCTGCCAATTAATGTTGGGTGAATTCCCCACCCAAGCAACCCTTAACATATTACCCCTGCGATCATATGATCTGTTGATTGGTATGGATTGGCTAGCTTCCCATAAAGCTAGATTGAACTGTTACCATAAGACCTTAGAATGTGTAAGTAAGGAAGGGAAGAGGATAAACCTTCAAGGGATCCGAAAACCTGTCTCGGTGAGACAAATATCAGCTTTGCAAATGAGAAAGTATTGCCTAAAGGGATGTACCCTATATGCAATACAGGTGTTGAAAACAATCAAAGATGACAAACTAAACCCTGACGATCACCCTATCCTGAGAGAATACAGAGATGTGTTTCCGAAAGAGGTACCGGGTTTACCTCTAAGAAGGGACATAGACTTATCGATAGAACTTGCACCGGGAGCGGTGTCGGTGTCTAGGACACCCTACCAGATGAGCACACCCAAGTTAGTGGAACTCAAGTTGAAATTAAAAGAAATGATGGATAAGGGCTATATTCGGCCCAGTGTGTCTCCATGGGGAGCACCAGTCATGTTCGTGAAAAAGAAGGACGGTACCCTTAGACTGTGTATAGATTATAGGCAACTCAATAAGGTAACCATAAAGAACAAGTACCCCTTGCCCAGGATCGATGACCTGTTCGATCAATTGGGGGGTGCGTCTATTTTCTCAAAGATTGATTTGAGGTCGGGATACCACCAAGTCTGAATAAAACTGCCTTCCGAATGAGGTATGGCCACTATGAGTTTGTGGTAGTGTCATTTGGGTTGACCAATGCCCCTGCCACTTTTATGTGCTTGATGAACAATGTACTCAGCAAGTTCCTAGACAAATTTGTGTTTGTCTTTATTGATGATATATTAATTTACTCCAAGAATAGAAAAGAGAATGAAGAGCATCTTAGACTTGTGCTGCAAGTGCTAAGAGAACATCAGCTCTATGCCAAATTCAGCAAATGTGAATTCTTCCATAAGCAAATACATTACTTAGGCCACGTTCTCTCCGAAGAAGGAGTAGCGGTAGACCCTGAAAAAATTAGGTCTATCATGGAATGTCCCACCCCAAAGGATGTTTTGGACATCAGATCCTTTATGGGATTAGCAAGATACTATAGGAGATTTTGTTACAGGTATGAACTAACTGAGAGGGGGGGGGTGAATCAGTTAGTGTGGATTATTAACTATTTCTTTTCTTCTTAACTTTGAATCATTAATCTTAGTGGCAGTGAGTCTTTACTGTGAAATTCAGAGTTATAAACACAAAGCAGAAAACATAAAGAATAGCAATCACACACAGCATTCACTCACAAGTATGAGACACAGATTTTTCAAGAGGAAACCCAACCAGGGAAAAAACCTCGTCTTCTTAAGATGTTAAGCAAGCTCCAACTGCGTTACATCTCATCTCTTATGAGCACTAACTCATAGAGGCTACAACCTCTGATTGCCAGCACCAACTGGCTGAGAGCACCAACTCCCACAGAATCCCAGTACCCACTGGGTGGAAGCACCGACTTCCGTTTTCCTTCAGCACCAACTGAGTGAAGGCACCAACCTTCAGATTCTACAAGCAACCACTTGCAGAGAAAGAGACATACGTCTCCCTAGCACCACCCTACCACCCTTATTTTCCAAAATAAATATTGCTCAAATCAATTTGTTCATTCTGATATAGCTTGCTTACCCTTTCTGTTGATCTACTCTGCATTCTTCACTGTCTTTGATCTGCTACTCTGCTTCACTGTCCTCTGCAACCCATTCTCAGCTTCTTCTCCTGTCATGCAGATACTCCTCTCCCTTTTCTCACCTTTAGAGCTCTCTCTCTCTCTCGATTCAACAACCCTTCCATCTCTGTTCCAGCGCATTATATTGACTCCCCACATGCAGAGGTATTCCTTGCCTTTCTCAACTCCAACTGCAGTTTCCCTTTCTTTCATTCTTTCTTCTA
>ML779188.1:810253-832999 GCA_009831015.1 Picea engelmannii | reverse complement strand
ACTTCAAGGTCAAAACAGATCATGATAGTCTTAAATACTTCTTGGAACAAAGACTATCTTTAGAAGAACAACAAAAATGGGTAACCAAGATATTGGGTTATGATTTTGAAATCGTCTATAAAAAAGGGAAGCAAATTGTTGTGGCAGGTGCACTCTCAATAAAGGATGAAGATGTTGAGGCCTTTCTCTGCGCTATATCGATCATCCAACCCGATTGTATAATAGAAGAAAGGGATGAATGGAAGAATGACGAAAAAGTATGGACTCTCATTCAAAGGTTGCAGCAAGATTCCAGTACATCAGATACATTTACATGGAAAAATGATTCACTATGTTACAAAGATCGCTTATATTTATTTAAGAACTCCCAAATCAAACAAAAGGTACTATTGGAATTGCACACCTCTCCAATAGGAGGGCACTCTGGATTTTTGAAAACCTACCATAGGGTCAAGAAGGAATTTTTTGGGATGGCCTTAAAACTGATGTTCAAAGGTTTGTGGCAGAATGTTTGGTTTGCCAACAAAATAAGGTGGAAACAATTAAGACCCCAGGTCTTTTATGTTGAAATTACTAAAACAACTGAGAGGGGGGGGGTGAATCAGTTGTTACTATGCTTAAACAATTTTAAGTCTATTAAAACATTATTAATATTTCTTCAAGTGATCATCAACAATATACAGCATATGGACAATAAAAACAAAGAGTATCAGTCACACATAAAGTATACACAGAGACAGATTTTCACGAGGAAACCCATAAAGGGAGAAAACCTCTTCTTCTTCGAAATAATAGGCAGTCTTCTAAGTTCTGTACATCATATTTAATTGAGCACCAACTCAATGTGAGGGTACTACCTCTGTTTTACAAGCTGCAACTTGTTTGAGAGCACCAACTCTCTGGTTTCTCTAGCACCCACTAGAAGGAAACACCAATTCCCTGGTTTCTCTAGCACCCACTAGAAGGAAGCACCAACTCCCTATATGTTCCAGCACCAACTGGATGGAAGCACCAACTTCCAGTTACACAGGCTCCAACCTATATAATAGAGAACACTTGTTCTCCCTTGCACCACCCTGCCACCCTAGTTTCTCTGGCTGCAACCAGATGGAAGCTACAACTTCCTGTGTTCAAGATCCCACTTGAACCTCTGAGGAAAACAGTCCTCCCAAGAACCTCCCAACCTCCCTAATGTATTAAGGAATTGAATACACAGATAACTACACAGATAAATCAATTCTTGACACTCTTTCTCTGTTTTGTAAGTCTGATCTTCTACAAACTGTTCTGCAATTCTTCTCTTCCTCTATCTGTTCAGCAGGTCTGCTCTGCATCAACTTTTTCTGTCATTCTTCTCTACTTCAAATTGCTCTGTTATTCTTCTCTGCCTTTGATTTCACTCTGCACATATGCTCAATTTCATCGTGCGCATCCTCTCCTTTTCCCTTTCTTACAGTTTCATTCTTTTTCATCCAGAACAGCTAACCATTCACATTCTGTCTCATTTTCTTTTATACACACCTTCCCGACGGTTCCACTTCGCATTTCCTTAGGCAAAACAACGACAACTGTCCTAGCAACTGAAACGCTAACTGATTCTCAATCATGAGTCCGTTTCTTTTAATAGATTTGTAACTGAGGAGTTAACTGTGAGAGGGAATAGTAACCCTCTGATCACATTCAAGTTTATACACACCATTGGATGAACTTTATTAATATTGCCTTTAAATTGGATTTCGGCATTCCTTATGTTCAATGTTCTTGTCACTTACAAATCCCGATCCACAAAATTTCGTAAAGCAGTCGAATCAACGATCCAGATCATATTTAGATCTTACGGTTCAGATTAAGTCAGGATTTCACTCATCGCAATTTTGACACTTTGGGCATTTGGTGCGTTTGGTGTTTTTGTCACTTCAAATTCCCGATCCTCAAAACTCCGTAAAGAAGTCGGATCAACGGTCCAGATCACATCTCTAGTCAACGACTTCGATTAAATCATTATTTCACATATCGCAAAATCGGGATTCCTGACGTTAAAAAACTTTGACATCTCAAAGTCTCGATCCCCGAAACTTCGACATGGTGTACATCTGCTGACGTCACACGTGGATTGACACGTGTTGAATACTACCACGTGTCACTCTGATTCGTGACTTACATGTGCCTAAAATGTTGAATCAGTCTGACACTTGTCATTACCTGGTTGTGCCACGTGTTCCTAGCTGACATGGTCTACTGACGTGAGTCGAGTCGATGGTCTAGAACACATCTTGATCTGACGGTTCAGATTCAGTCGGGATTTCACACATCGCGATTTCAGGATTCTTGATGTCAATATTCTTTTACATCTCCAACACTCGATCCTCAAAACCCTGACAGGGAGTCAGATCAACGGTTCAGATGTGATCTTGATTTGACGATTCAGGTTACGCTGGGATTTTGCATATCGAGAAATCGGGATTCCTATTGCATTGTTTCTTTGACATTTCCAACACGCAATCCTCGAAACTCCGAAAGGGAGTCAGATCGACGGTTCATATATGATCTTGATTTGACGGCTCAGATTACGCTGGGATTTTGCATATCGAGAAATCAGGATTCCTGTTGCATTGTTTCTTTGACATTTCCAACACGCGATCCTCGAAACTCTAATGAGTCGGATCAACGGTCCACATAACCCCCTGAGATGGACGGTCCTCCTTCTTTCGGAATTTTGTGAGCCCCTTTTTCTCCTTGTTATACTTTAAACAGCGTGCAAGTTCTCCTTGATCCAATGATGGTCAGACCCTACGCTCAGATCTGATGCCTGAGATCTATCCTCCTCTTTAGCGCGCTCTTCTTTTCTTCATTCAGATCTGACGGCCATCAGGAATTCAGAAAGAGATCCAACGAACACAGTTGATGCTCTTCCCCGATTATCACTGCTCCACTGATCATCGTTGTTGTACTCAAGCCATCACCACTATTGTACTTTCCATATGTGACAAGTATACGCTACCTGTAAATATTCTAACAATCCTCTGTACATTCTTCCTGTACTCGTGCCATTCGTTGTCTGTTACATATTTTCCAACATTTTACAACCATTAGCCATCCCAAGTCAACGTTGGGAGGAGGTTTCCACGGATTTCATCATAGAGTTACCGAAGCCTGAAGGAAAGAGTGCCATCATGTTGATTGTTGATAGACTGACTAAGTACACACACTTTTGTGCACTCTCTCATCCCTTCAAATCCAGTACAGTTGCCACTGCATTCATGGATATAGTTCAAAAGCTACATGGCAGCCCAAATATTATTGTAAGTGACAGAGATCCCATCTTCACTGGACATTTTTGGACAAAAATATTTTATTGTTTGGGTACTAAATTGGCTCATAGCTCATCCTATAATCCTCAATCTAATGGACAAACCGAGATAGAGAACAAATGTCTGTAAGGCTACCTTCGTTGCTTTGTCTTTGATAAACAAACACAATGGTTCAAATGGTTACCCTTGGCAGAATGGTGGTATAACACTTCCTTTCATACTGCAACAAAAATGACACCATTTATGGCACTATATGGATACCACCCTCCTTCCATAACTTCTTCTCTAAAATAAAAATCTAAGGTTCAAGCAGTGGAAAATCACATCAAGCATAAACAACAAGTTCTCCAAATATTAAAGGACAACCTGACCATGGCACAAAATCGCATGAAATAAGCAGATCAACATTGTAGTGAAAGAAGTTTTGAAGTAGGGGATTGGGTGTTTTTAAGACTACAACCATACAAACAAATGTCCCTCAAGCAAGACAATAAGGATAATAAATTATCACCAAAGTACTATGGCCCTTATAAGGTGTTGCAAAAGATTGGTACTATGGCATACAAATTGGAGTTGCCTGCATCTTCACGAGTACACCTAGTTTTCCATGTTTCATGCTTAAAGAAGGTTATAGGTGACAAGATCCCAGTTCAAACTATATTGCCAGAACTTGACGAGGAAGGAAAAATCATATTGGAGATGGAAGCCATCACTGACACAAGAATTCGCCAACTGAGGAATAGATCCATTTCAAAGTATCTCATTAAATGGAGGAAACTACCAGCTAAAGATTCCACTTGGGAAGATGAGTCTTTTATACAGAAGCATCCAGATTTACTCAAGCATTGCATACAACACTTGTATCAAGGGGAGGGGCATGTTAAGCCCTAAATAGTGGTTCATTACCCCTTAATTGTGGCATATTACATTAGTAATGTTATTTTATTTATGTTGTCTTTATTCCATTAGTTGTAATTATACCTCCTAGTCTCCTATATATACCAAAGAGACATTTTCATTTGGAATCATCTTCTAATTGTACATTTATGTGGACATAACGAGGTTGTCCCCTCGAAGAGGATTATTATTTGAATTTCTCTCTTTTTCAAGGCGTTGAGTACTTATTCTGAGGTTTTTCTATGCTATATTGATATTTGGTTCTTAACACTAAGTGTGAGGCTAATCATACATTTTGTTGTTGTAATGGATAGTTGTTAGTAATAAACATTATGGGTTTAATTATGGATTTTCTCTGAGTACTCATGTTCCCATTACGAATATCTCAATGGCACTGGTATTGATTTGGTTGTTAAGCATGTCTCTATGATGGTGGTTAGGGTCAACTAGTGGTGTAAGTGGTCTATCTTAACGACAACCATTGTTAGTTAGTGAGTGGTTTGTCTTAAGGGAAGTGATTGATAATCGGCTAGGGGTTTGTTTTAATGAAAATAGTTGTTAGTAATTACATTGAGTGTTTTATTTATAGGTGGAACGACGATGGAGGTAGGGTTCCGTAATCATTATGTATTGGCTCATACGGGTTATATGGCACTACTTGATTTGGATTTATAAATGGAATGAAACGAAATGCATATGTATAGAAAATAAATACAAAGAGATACATTAAAACTTGAGTTATATTAATAAAGAGAACTTGATGAAACTGTAAAAATGCAGATTGTAACAAACTTGCTCGAATGGTGGCAGCTTATCTCTGGGAAGAGATGTGACAGCTACGCTCATTCACAATAATATGAGTACAATGAGGCTCCAAAGGCCTTTTTAAAATAAAAAAATAGATGAGAAAACCCTAAACATCCAAAACCCTAACCCCGGGAGATGAAACACCAAAAGGTTTGTGGGCCCCGATGGGGGTAGTTGATACGTCAACTTCACGAGGGCGTAACTTTTGCATACGATCTATGTTTGGGGTGATCGATACGATATCCAAGGAGTAAATATTTCGTTCATCCTATAATCTATATTTATATACTTTCTAGGCGTCGTCGAGCCCAAAAAACGTCATTTAGGGCCTGAAAAAGGCCCCGAAGTTTGGGACCTGAAAAAAAACTATAAAAAAATTGCCAAAATAGAAATTGTTCTTTGAGATAGTGGAATAGGTGGGTGGCCACTAATATCCATCTGGATCAGTCCTCAACCCTTAGGAATCAATGGTCTACATTGTGTTGAGCACCGCCATCAGATAGGGAAGCTTTTGTTAAACTTGACCCCGGGTGAGCCACTTCCATTGGTGCAGGACCTGCCCTGCTCTTACAACTCGATAAAATTGGATCCTCTGTTGGCGAGTGCCCTTGATTTGAGTGTCCATGATCTGATCAATGTCTACATGTTCCATGTATTTATAATTGAGCTCAGTCAATGTCAACTTCTATGTGATCTTCGATGTGTCCAATAATGGTGGGAAGTATGGTCAAAGGAGGTCCACATTAAACACTAGGTGTAGGCCAAGGAAGGGGGGAATACTTAGCTCAAAATCATTGTCACCCACAACCTTGGTGATGGTGTAAGGTCCATAGCAAAGTGGACAAAGCTTTTGATGGGATCCTATAAGGGGCTCTTTCTGCAAATACAACCAGACCTTGTCTCCCACCTAAAACTTGTGTGGCACTAGGTGTTGATCATGGCGATGTTTGTACTTAGTATTGGATTTCTATTAAATATCATGGACCTCTTGTCAAATGTATTGAATCCATTCAATAAACTTGGTGGCTTTGTTAGCCTCGGATTGAGAATGGGATGATTCTTCCTATATGGATGCAAGGGGAAATGCGACATCAATGGAACCCAATGGTTCAAATCCCAACCCCACCTGAAAGCGACTATGGTCAGTCGATATTTGAATGGATTTTTTGTAGTCGTGTTGAACATAAGGGAGATTCTCATCCCATGTGTGTGGATGTTTGGAGTTGTACATGCATAAGATATGCATGATCATTCTGTTGGCGACCTCTGTCTGGCCATCATTTTGGGGGTGGAAGGCGGTAGATTTGGTGATCTTGGTGTCCAATCATGACTAGAGGTAGGACTAGAATGTGATTAGGAACCTAATATCTCAATATGATATGATGGTCTATGGTATCTCGAAGTGTATCCACACTCATTTGAAGAAGAGCTTGGCGATGGAATCCATTGTGATATTCTTCTTGCAGGCTATTAGGATGGCCATATTAGAAAGCCAATCAACCACAAAAACGTAGTCATTTTCCTGCTTGGTTGAAAAAAGGCCTGACATGTAGTCCATCGAGATGGATTTTCATGGCTTATCGGGAGTAGGAAAAGGGGCGTACATGCCTTTCTTCTTTATGGTTGGTTTGGCAATGTCTCAAGTAGTGCAGGACCTGATATACGTGTTCATGTCCTAGAGCGATTTTGGCTAATAGAAATGCTTCTGTAGTATTGCCACAGTCTTTTCCATGCCAAAATGTCCTGCCATCTGACTGTATTGAGCTTCCCAAATAGTATTTGCACGCTCTCTTGAAGGAACATAAAGGTGGCCCAAATGGCATAATAGTCTATCCTGAGGATGAAATTCAGTGATAGTCGCGCATATTCCCAGCATCTAGTAAGTGGTAGTGAATTTAGGATAGCTCTTGTAGAGTTAGGGCCACTCGGATGGCTCATGGCCGCAAGAGTGGAGCACCATAGTTAAGGTTGCAACTAGAGGTAGGTTGAGGCTATCAGCGACACGATTGGTGCTCCCTGTTTTATATTTGATGTTGAGATGGAACTGTTGCAAGTATGTGGACCACTTTCGATGGTGATCATTCTACAATTTTCCTTATGTCTACATGAACTACAGAGAATTGTGATCATTGTGGATGATTGTCTCCTTCCTGAGAATGTAGTGCTTCCATTGTCAGCAGGCTTGTACAATGGAATACATTTATTTGTTATAGGTGGGGTACTTATGAAGGACATCTAATAATCTATCACTATGATATTCCATTGGATGACCGTGTTGTGTGAGAATTGTGCCCACGACATAGTCTGTGGCATCGGTCTCAATCTCAAAATGTTGTTGCAGATCGAGTAAGGAGAGTACTAGAGTTGAGCATAAGAGATTTTTTCAGATCATCAAGTGCTTTCTATTGTGACTTCCCCCACATGAAATTTTATTTTCCTCCAACCTTGGTCACTTGGTTGAGGGCCCATGCAATATGGGAGAATCCCAGTACTAACCTTTGATGGAAGTTGGCAAGTCCTAAGAAACTTCGAAGCTCAATCAATGCGGTTGGGGCTAGCTAGTCATGAATGACTTGGATCTTGGTTGGATCCTCATGCACACCATGATCATCAACAATGTAGCCTAGGTATTGGACCCTATTAATGATGAAGGAGCATTTTTCCAAGTTAGCATATAGCTTGTGTTGTCATGGAGTGTGAAGGGCCTATTGAATATGTTGCGAGTGTTCTGCCCAATTCTTGTTGAAGATGAGGATATCATCTAGATATACTACCACAAAATAATTGGTGAAAGGTTGCAATATATCATCCATCAATATCATGAAATTTGTTGGAGAATTTGTCAAACCAAAGGGCATGACTAGCCATTCGAAAAGGCCTTCTTTGGATTTGAAAGCAGTCTTCCATACATCAATCTGTTCTATTGGGACCTAGTGTTAGCCAGATTTTATGTCAATATTATTGAAAAATTTGGCTCCTTTGAGCTGGTAAAGAAGGTCATCAATTCAAGGAATTGGGTATTGATTCTTGACTGTGATTTTGTTTAGGGCCTTGTAATCAATGCAGAGTCGCCAAGTCCCATCTTTCTTCTACATGAGTACAATTGGGCTCCCACTGGGTGAGGAGTTGGGTCGGATGTGCCTCTTTTGAAGCAGCTCTTAGATCTGTTACTTGATTTCCTCATTTTCAATTAAAGAGAGGTGATAGACTGGCCCATTGGGTATAGGTTCATAGGGGGTAAGATCGATTGAATTCTTGACATGAAAGTGCAGTGGTACACAGGTAGGTGAGGAGAAGACGTCTTTGTATTCTTCCACAATATTTCCCACCTACTTCTGCTGCGTGGAGAGGCCATGTTCAAAGGCCATGGATGTGGTTGTGACCTTCTATTCACTTTGAGAGTGAATTATGATGAAGACAAATTTCTCGGTCTAGGAAATGAACTTCCTGCATTGCTTAGCAGAGATCAAAGAATTGGTGGTAGGAGGAGCTACCTTTGGTATCCTGTACAATTTTCTACCCAAAGTAATAATAACACTGCAAGGTCTAGACTCATATACACCATGTCATTTCCACAAGTATGTTTGGCCTAAAATAACATCACAAATTTCAAAGGGGGAGATATCACACAATACCTCATCATTGAAGGGCCTAATGTCGTCGGCCAAACAACATTGTTGGCTGAAGCAAAGATCTCTTCCTAGGCGGAGCCATCTGATGTTGGAAGGATAAAGGTGTGGTTTTTTCGACAGGTTCAACCACTTGATGACCTCTGCTGAGATCAAATTCTTTTGACTTCCTCTATCGAGAATAAAATGTAGTAGAGCACCCTTCACCCACATCCAGTTCTCCTGGTTCACTTGGTTGGACCTTGATGGTAGCGAAAGTGGCATTGGGTTCTGCATCAATGATCTGCTACCCCTTGTCTACATCTGATTTAGATTTGGAACCTACCTCTAACTTAGAGTCTTTCATATTGGCCACCAACGACTACTTTGAGCGACATTCATCGGTGTTATGCGAGGGGATTTTATAGAATCCACATTATTTCCTAGTGTCTTTCTTCGCCTTCTCATTACCCTTCTTTGTTTTCGGCTTGAGTGGTTGTCCTGAGGGGGTCCATCCTTTCTCTGTCCTTTGTTCTATGGGTTGGGGTCTCCTTTGCCTTCATTCTTCTGTGAGGAATTTGTAGATCCAAACTCCTGCTTCTTTTGTTTAAACATCTACTCGATTTTGATAGCATATCGATAAGTCGCACCCTGTGATGACATGTCTAGAAACTCCATTTTTGTTTCGATGTCTCTATCCAGACAATCGCAGTACTTGAGCACTAGATTTCATTTAGATTCTTTAATACCCATATTGGTGCACAAGGTATGGAAGATATTTGTGAACTATGGTATTGTCTCGTCCCTTTCATGTCGTAGTGTGGTCCATTTTGTATACCGGTCATTGTAGCTTCCAACAAGGTAGTATTGTTCCCTCATAGCATCCCAGAAAAAATCCCAAGTGGCTATGACCGAAAATATTGCAGATTCCTCAGTGTCCTTTTTCTCACAGTAAGTCCCTGCCAATCCTTTACATGGGGGACAACCTTAAGGAGCGCAAATGTACTCTTTTCTCTATTGAAAAAATTATGGACCGAAAAATACCCTTCTAGCATATTCAACAATTTAACTCCAACATCTACATCTATCTGGCCTATAAATAAGGGGATATCAAATATACTTGTACCTTGAAGGGGGAAACACCTCCAAAGTAGCCACTTGATGAAGATGCATCCACTGTTGGGACTCGTCAAAGGATCTGCGCAAAGTTATCCATCATCTCGTTCCTTTGTCGCATGAGGGCTTCCTCGAGCAACAATTTAAAAGAATATCATGCTCCATCATCTCTCTTTTCTTCCGCCATGGGAGGTCGTCATCATCGGTGGGGACGGTCTTTCAAGGGCTCAAATACTTCGAGTCCTAGCTCCTTGCACCCTGACCTCGTTGGGGACATACACAAAGAAACAAATAAAGAGCAGAATTCTTTGATACCACTGATATGGATTTATAAATGGAACGAAATTAAATACATATGTATAGTAAATAAATACACATAGATACAGTCAATATTGACTTCTATTAATAAAGAGAACTTGTTCAAACTGTAAAAATGTAGACTGAAACAAACTTGCTCGAATGGTGTCAGCTTATCTCTAAGAAGAGATGTCACAGTTATGCTCATTCACAAGAATATGAGTACAATGAGGCTCCAAATACCTTTTTAACATAAAAAATAAATGATAAAACCCTAAACATCCAAAACCCTAACCCCGGTAGATGAAACGCCAAAAGGTTTGTGGGCTCCGATAGGGGTAGTTGATACGTCAACTTCCCAAAGGTGTAACTTTTGTATATGATCTTTGATTGGGGCGCTCGATACATTGTTGGAAAGGAATAGTTGAGGAGTACATATTCCATTCAACCTAGAATTTTCCTCCATATTTCTAGTAGGCGTTGTCGATCCCAAAAAATATTGTTTAGGGCCTTAAAATGGCCCCATAAGTTTGGGACCCGAAAAACTTTAAAACAACTGCCAAAATGGAAATTGTTCTTTGAGCTAGTGGAATAGGTGGGTGTTTAGTGATATCCCCCTAAATAATTCCTCCCCCCTTAGGAATCAATGGTATCCATTGCATTGAGTTCCTCCTTAACATGGGGAAACTCCTGCTAAACTTGGCCCCAGGAGATCCACTTGCCTTGGTGGAGGAGTTGCCTTGGTTTGACAACCCGATAAATATGGATCCTCTGTTGGAGATTTCCATTGATCTCAGTGTCTTTGATTTTATCAATGGATGCATATTCCATGCAGATAGGCTTGATCTATGTCAGTCTCAACTGCTCTGCGATCTTCGATGTGTCCAATTGATCCGAAAAGATCTTTTAAATGACAATAGTTGTGTTACTATGCATGCGTTAATTTACCATTTAGGAAGCTTAATGAAAGAGGAAGAATTATAGAAGAAACATCACAGCCATGTGCACATATACATATCTGAAATAAATCAATAAGAACAGCAAACCATAGAACACCAAAGTGATAACAGAGTTCGGCAATCTCGCCTAGGTCTCCGGGCCTTTGTCTCAATGGGTGAGGTTTTCTTATTTATGTTCAAAGCTTTAAATTACATCACATTGGTACCAAAAGGTTAAAAAATTGATTTGGTCTTGTTCTACCATATCTCTAGATCCCAACAAAATAAACGGCACTGAAATCGGATGATCGGAGCTCCCAGAAATGGCACGCAAAGGTACTCTCCTCAACAACTTCACTGCATAAAAAATGGCTTTGGCTTGGAAAATATTCATCATAAACCTGCTATGAATGTCCTCCTTGGCTTAAATAAGCCCTATTTTATATAGATCTGAAGTTGGTAACCATATCCCAACTTCCCCCCAAGATCTGGCCTCAAAAAGAGCCCAATATCCCCCAAAAATGACCAAAATCTCTCAATTTTGTTGAAGAAATCATTTAAAATTCTATATTACATAGTTCAAAAACCCATTTTAGGAATATAATTAAACTTAGCCCCTAAAGGATGGGTGCGCTCTCCCTTTTCACGGTCATATGGAATCATATGGCCAAGCGCCATCCCCTTAGGGGTTGCGCGTTGGCCTCTCCTCCGCTAGCTCTAGTCGCATGGCACGTTAATAGGACCCAGGCCAGAATGGTGCGCATGGCCGCTAGTCACCACCCCCACATCATATGGTGTTGGTTGCTATCTCGTAGCCCCCGCATCGAGTCTGGTCATTGGAGGACTTGTACTGGATGTTGGATTATGGTTCGTATGGTTGTGCATATAGCCGCAAGATAGGGATAGACCCCAACCCTTTCCACCTCTGAATAATACAACACTCAACTTTAAATACAAGTGGAGAGATTTAGGGTTAAGACCCATAGTGTGGGAGGGATGGCTAGCCTGACCCTGCCAAGTCATTTTCCCGATGGAGAGGTCACGCGATCGAACCTCATAGAGTCCAAAAATTTGCATAAAACATTAACCAACCAATGGGTGCCATGTGGCAGCCCATGTCTGGGCCACATGGCACCTCACCATATGCCATGTGTCAACACTATATTCGTCCATCTCTGCCACACATGTCATCCATGTCACCTACCATTGTACCTTCCATGTAAGCATCGTACGAACGTGCCACGTGTCACCCTTGCAGTGGTGACATGTGTCACTCCCAGATTGGTCCACTTGTACCTGCCCAACACGTCATTAGTCCGTACACCCAGTCAGCCTGCCACGTGTCACCTCCAGATGCTGCCACATCAGTGCCAACTATGCCTGCCATGTCAATTGTATGGTTGTATGGCCTGTACATTCAACTTCCATGTGGCACTGTACAGACTGTACAATCATCATTTTTTGCTTGTTTGGAAAAATTAACAAATCGCCATATATTGAGCATATGACATATATTTGACCTCGTTCAATTTGTGTTGGATTCGTATCGATGAGGACTACGCACACATCCCTTTTGAAGCCATTCTATGAACTTTGATTTTTAGGCCTTTCTAAGCCCCATCAAGCTCCTACATCCAATTATGGATCACACCTCCCCACTAAATACCTTTTGGTCCCCAAAAGGGTATTAACCAGTCATCAAGCTCAGGATATGCCATCTGACTTGTTCTCTATCTTTGAACTCTGTCTTGTGCACCAGTCTCATCAAGATCAATTGTAAAACAATCATGATAACTGACAGCATATTGTTAGCCATTTGTACCCTGTCACATCTTACTGAAGCCACTATCATCCATGTAGACAACATTACTAATGATAGAATAAAAAATATGACTGCAAACGAGCTGATATGTTTGTAATATTTGCACGACATTAGATTATCTTGAAGCAAATTGTGATTGATTTTCCATTCTACAATCATCTCTTGTTCTTGCTTAAGATCAACTACTTGACTTGAAACAATTATAGATGTCTTGCTTGCTTGAGTTTCCTTTCTTAATTGTTCCATTGTTTAAAGAGTTTTAATTTCCTTTACATGATGAGCATGAACAACATATTCTGGACCTGCTTTGGTTAAATGATATTGATTCTTTTCCCTGTAGAATATTTCCTTACGATCATACAAGTATGGACTACCTAAGACCATTCCACATTCACTTAGTGGCACCACATCACATGTTACCTCGTCCACAAACTTAGATGAAATTGCAATTTTTAATGTGCAGTGCTTTGTTATGTGCAATTGATGATTGTTGTTTATCCATTTAAGTGTGTAAGGCTTATGATGCATCTGAGTTCTTAATCCCAATTGCTTAACCAATTCCTCTGAAATTAAGTTGATTGAGATCCACTGTATATCAATGTGTCAACCTTAGTGTGCCTCATGATGACCCTTATGTGAAACAATTTACTTCTAGCATCAAATCCATCATCAATTTTACCTTTCCAACCAACCAATGAGACTTTAGATTCATCACCTGAATTTGATCCCAAGTCTGTTGGTCATGTTGTTGCCGCAACTGTTTGCCTCCCTTCCTTTTCCTTGAACCACTTCGGTCTCTTCTAGGGATGCAATTGCCAACAACGGTCATCATCATGCCCTTATTTCTTGCAATGCTTGCAAGAGGGATTCTCTTCCTTTCTTGCCACATAATTTTCCTTCTTTCCATGCCACTTCCTTTTGTCCTCTTTCCTTGAAGATGATTCCCCTGATACACCAACACCTATTTTCCCTGCTTCAATGTATGTCGCTTGAACATAAAACTCATCAAGATTAGTACGTCCAAACATCAATATAGTATTTCGAATATGTGCAAGTAAACCTCCTATATAATTCATAAGAGTTTCTTGGGTATGTAAAGGAATATTTAACATCAATGCCATTTTATGAAATCCATCTATGTATTCTTCCATTGTTTGTCCTTTTCTTAGTTTTAAAGATTTCCATTCAATTAACGCTTTCTCTTTATTACCCAAAGAACAGAATTGATTTCTAATTGCAGAAATAAAACTTTTCCATGATGGAAATACATTACCCACTTATTGCATGCCATTTTGCAACTTGCTTTGCCACCATATGAGTGTTGTGCCTGCAAGTCTAAGGGATGCCAACTTGATCTGAGTTGCCTCATCCTTGATTTTTTGCACACTACAATAAAACTCCATCTGTTTGACCCAATTGTCAAGTCTCTCTGCATTAACTTCACTATCATATATGGGTAATTTGAATTTAACATCAAGTTTTAATAAAGGCATTTCATTCTTCTGTTTATGGACATGTTTCTTTGTAGTGCTTTTAGAACTTGAAGTTTAAGAAGAAGGAGAAGAAGGAGGTGAATATGGAGGTGAAGGAGGAATTTGAGGAGGATCCTCTCCTTCTTAAATTTTTCCCTTTGAAGATTCACCAAGCACTGGTCTCTTCCCTTCCAATTAATCCTCATACAAAACCTTCATCATCTCTGACATGGCGAAGAAAGTTTTTTGAAAATCTTTCTCATCCTAAGAAAGTCCCTCTTTCGATGCCATCTTCTCACTTTGAGAAGTTCTCTTTCTCAATCCAATCAATGGATTCTCTTCAACAAGCTCACCTTCACCAGGATGTAGCTTTTCCATGGTTAACATGCAAAACTCAAATCCAAACGTCAACTAGCTCTGATACAACTTGATCCAAAAAGATCATTTAAATGACAATGGTTGTGTTATTATGCATGCGTTAATTTACCATTTAGGAAGTTGCATGAAAGAGGAATAATTATAGAAGAAACATCACAGCCATATGCACATATACATATCTGAAATAAATCAATAAGAACAACAAACCATAGAACACCAAAGTGATAGCGGAGTTCGACAATCTCGCCTACGTCTCTCGGCCTTTGTCTCAGTGGGTAAGGCTTTCTTATTTCTGTCCAAATATTTAAAAGTACATCACAGCAGTGCCAAAAGGTTACAAAACTAATCTGGTCTTGTTCTACCATATCTCTATAACCCAACCTAAGAAACGACATTGAAATCGGATGACCGGAGCTCCTAGAAATGGCCTGCAAAGGTACTCTCCTCAACAGCTTCCCTGCATAAAAATGGCTTTGGCTTGGAAAATATTCAACATAAACATGCTCTAAATATCCTCCTTGGCTTAAAGAATCCTTGGTTTATATATATCTGAATTTATTAACCATATCCCGACTTCCCCCCAAGATCTAGCCTCAAAAAGGGCCCAATATCCCCCAAAAATGACCAAAATCTCTCAATTATGTTGAAGAAGTCATTTAAAAATCTATATTACATAGTTCAAAAACCCATTTTAGGCATATAATTAAATGTATCCCCTAAAGTTTGGGTGCGCGCCCCCTTTTCACAGTCGTATGGAATCATATGGCCAAGCGCCAAACCCTTAGGGGTTGCGCGTTGGCCTCTCCTCCGCTAGCTTTGGTCGCATGGCACGTTAATAGGACCCAGGCCCAAACAATGTGCCTGGGTGCTGGTCACCACCCCCACATCATATGGTGTTGTTTTCTATCTCGTAGCCTCCACCCCGAGAATGGTCGTTGAAGGAGTTGTCCCGGATGTTGGACTGTGGGTCATATTGTTGCACATATAGTTGCGGGTTGGGGCTAGACCCCAGCCCTTTCCGCCTCTGAATAATACAACACTCAACTTTAAATACAAGTGGAGATATTTAGGGTTAAGACCCTTAGTGCGGGTGGGCTGGCTATCCCAACCTTGCCAAGTCATTTTCCCGGTGGAGAGGTCACGCGGTCGAACCTCATAGAATCCAAAATTTTGTATAAAACATTAACCAACCAATGGGTGCCATGTGGCACCTCACCATATTCCATGACATCTGCCACATGTCAACACTCTATTCGTCCAGCTCTGCCACATGTGTCAGCCACTTTACCTTCCACGTAAGCATCGTACAGACGTGTCACGTGTCACCCTTACAGTGGTGACACATGTCACCCCCGGATTGGTCCACCTATACCTACGCGACACGTCATTAATCTATACGCCCATTCAGTATGCCACGTGTCACCTCCAGATGATGCAACATCAGCGCCAACTGTGCCTGCCACGTTAGTTGTACGACCTGTACATTCATCTGCCACGTGGCACTGTACGGACTATACAATCATCATTTTTTGCATGTTTGGCGAAATGAACAGATCGCGATATCTGGAGCATATGATGTTTGTTTGAGCCTGTTAAATTTGCATTGGGTTCGTACTAATGAGGCCTACACACATGCATGTTTTGAATCCATTCTGAGAACTATGATTTTTAGGCCTTTCTGAGCCCCATCAAGCTCTTGGATCCAATTTTGGATCACCAATAATGTTGGGAAGTATGGTCGAAGGAGGTCCACATTAAACACTCGGTTCAGGCCAAGGAAGGGGGGAATTCTTGGTTGAAGGAAGCTTGACATGTAGTCCATCAAGATGGATTCCCATGGCATGTTGGGAGAAGGCATATGGGTGTATAGGCCTTGCTTCTCAGTGACTGGTTTGGAAATGGCGTAGGTAGTGTGGGCCCTGATATACTTGTTGACGTATTGGAACAATTTCATCCAATAGAAATACTTCTATAGTACTGCCACCATATTTTCCATGCCAAAATGTCTTGAATCCGACTGTAGTGAGCTTCCCAAATCAAGTTCGCGTGCTTTCTTGAAGGAACACAGAGGTGGACCAGATGGAATAATAGTTCATCCTAAATATGAAATTCAAAGACATTTGTGCCTATGTCGAGCATCTAGTGAGTGGTAGTGAATTGAGGATCACTCTTGTAGAGTTGGGGGCACTAAAATTCCTCATGGCCACAAGAGTAGAGCACCATGGTTAAGGTTGCAATTGGAGGTCGACTGAGGCAGTGAACGACACGATTGGTGCTCCCTATCTTATATTTGATGTTGATATGGAACTATTGCAAGTATGTGGATAATTTTTTATGGCGAACATTCTGCAATTTTACTTGTGTTTGTCTGAACTATAGAGGCTTGTGATCAGTGTGGATGACTATCTCCTTCCCAAGAATGTAGTACTTCCATTATCGACAGGCTTGTACAATGGAATACATTTCTTTGTCATAGGTGGGGTACTTACGAATGACATATGATAGTGTCTCACTATGATATGCCACTGGATGATCGTGTTCAGTGAGAACTACACCCATGACATAGTCTAAGGCATAGATCTCAATATCAAAAGGTTGTTGCAGATCGGGTAAGGAGAGTACTGGAGCTGAGGACAAGCAATTTTTTAGATCATCGAATTATTTTTGTTGTGACTTACCCCACACATACTTTTCTTTAACACCACACTAGGTCACTTGGTTGAGGGCCCATGCAATATGGGAGAATCCCAACATGAACCTGCAATAGAAGTTGGCAAGTCCTAAGAAACTTCGAGGCTCGGTCAGTGTGGTTGGGGCTAGCTAGTCACTAATGACTTGGATATTGGCTAGATCCAAATGCACACCATGCTCATCAACAATGTAGCCTAGCTATTGGACCTTGTTCATGCCAAATGAGCATTTTTCCAATTTAGACTATAGCTTGTGTTGTTGTAGAGTGTGAAGGAACTATTGAATATGTTGCAAGTTTTCTACCTAATTCATGTTGAAGATGAGGATATCATCCAGATATACCACCACAAAAGAATTGGTGAAAGGCTACAATATATCGTCCATCAATCTCATGAAAGTTGTTGGAGCATTTTTCAAACCAAAGGGAATGACTACCTATTCGAAAATACCTTCTTTGTATTTGAAAGTAGTCTTCCATATATTAGTCTGTTCTATTGGGACTTGATGGTAGCCAAACTTCAAGTCAATCTTACTGAAAAACTTGGCTCCCTTGAACTGGTCAAGGAGGTCATCAATTCATGGAATCGAATACTCATTCCTGGCTGTGATTATGTTTAGGGCTCTGTAATCAATGCATAGTCTCCAAGTCCCATCTTTCTTCTGCACGAGTACAATTAGGCTCCAACAAGGTGAGGAGTTAGGTCAGATATGCCCCTTTTGAAGTAACTCTTGGATATGTCACTTGATTTCCTCATTTTTCATCAAAGAGCGGCGATAGACTGGGCCATTGGGTAGATATGCATTGGGGGTTATATCAATTGAATGTTTGACCTGACAATGCAACGGTACCCCGGTGGGTGAGGATAATATGTATTTGTATTTTTCCACGATATTGTCCACCTACTTCTACTATGTTGAGAGGCCCTATGTAGAGGCCATGGATGTGTTTGTAACATTTTGTTCACTTTGAGAGCGAGTCATGAAGAAGGAAAATTTCCCAGTCTGGGAAATGACCTTCCTACATTGCTTAGCAAAGATAAAAGAAATGGTGGTAGGCGGAGCTACCTCTGGTATCATGTACAGTTATCTATCCAAAGTAATAATAACATTGCGAGGTCTAGAATCATATACAACATGTCATTTCCACAAGTATGGTTGGCCTAAAAGAACATCAAAAACTTTAAGGGGAGAAATATCACACAATACCTCATCCTTGAAGGGCCTTATGCCATAGGGCAGATGACACTATTGGCTAATGGGAATATCTCTTCCTTGGAGGAGTGACTCGATGGTGTAGGACTACAGGTGTGATGTTGTCGATAGGTTAAACCACTTGAAGACCTCTACTGAGATCAAGTTCTTTTGACTTCCACTATCAACAATGAAATGTTGTGAAGCACCCTTCACCCACATCTACAAGTGAAAAATGCGTTCACCTTCCTTTGATTCTTCTAGCTCACTTGGTTGGACCTTGGTAGTAATGATAGTTGCACTGGGTTCTACATTAATCATCTGCTTCCCCTTGTATGAATATGATTAAGAGTCGGAACCTACCTATGGCTCAGAGGATTTCAACTCATCCACAAATGATTGCTTCAAGTGACATTCATCTGTGTTATGCCAAGGGTATTTATGGAATTCACACCACTTCCCAGTGTCTTTCTTCGTCTTCTCATTACCCTTTTTTGTTTGCGGCTTGGACTGGTTGTCTTGAGGGGATCCATCCTTTCTCTTTCCTTTGTTCTATGGGTTGGGGTTGCCTTTACCCTGCTTCTGTTGTGAGGAATTTGTAGATCCAAACTCCCACTTCTTTTGTTTAACTTTTTGCTCGATTTTGACAACATATCAATAAGCCGTGCCCAGTGATGAGATGTCCAGAAACTCCATTTATGTTTGGATGTATCTATGTAGACAGTCGCGATACTTGATCACTAGATGTCATTCAGAGTCTTTGATACCCAGCTTGGTGCGAGAGGTATGGAAGATATTTGTGAACTCTGGTACTATTTGGTCCCTTTATTGTCTCAATGTGGTCCATTTTGTATATTGGTCATCATAGCTTCCAACATGGTAGTATTGTTCCTTAATAGCATCCATGAAATAATCCCAAGTTGGTTTGATCGAAAATATTGCAGATTCCTTGGTGTCCTTTTGCTCATAGTAAGGCTCCCATTAATTCTTGACATGGGGGACAAACTTAAGGAGCGTAAAGGTAATCTTTTCTCTATTAGAAAAACTATGGACCGAAAAACACCCTTCTAGCAGATTCAATCATTTTTCTACAGCATCCACATTTATTTGGCCTTCAAATGAGGGGATATCAAAATTGACGTGTACCTTAAAGGGGGTGGTGCCTCTGAAGTGGCCACTTTATGAATATGTGTCTCCTATTGGCAGTCTTCGAATGATATATCTAACGTTGTGCATCATCTCGTTCCTTCGTCGCTCGAGGGCTTCCTTGAGAAACAGTTTGAACTCCTGCTCCATTGTTTCTCTTTTCTTTCTCCATGGGAGGTCGTCGTGATTCGCATAGACGATATTGCAAGGGCTCAACTACTTCAAGTCCCAAATCCTTGTACCCTGACCTCATTAGGGACATGCACAAAGAAACAAATAAAGAGCACACTTCTTTGATACCACTGATCTAGATTTATAAATGGAACAAAATGAAATACAAATGAATAGCAAATAAATATGCAAATATACAATAAAACTTGACTTTTATTATTAAAATGAACTTGTTGAAACTTTAAAAAATCAGACTAAGACAAACTTGCTCGAATGGTGGCAGCTTATCTTTGAGAAGAGATGTGATGGTTATGCTTGTTGGGTATGTGTTATATTCTTTGCATGTGTGTGTGTGGGCGTGTCAGATTTGACAACTGTGTTTGACGATCCCAACTTCCTTCATTGTTTGTGTCATGTGCGTCGGGCGCTTTCCTGGGGGGGTCCGAGGGGGCACAAGTTTCCCCCCCCCCCCCCCCTGGTTATGCGCAGTGTTCGGGGCAGCGCCCCGAAATTTGTTTTTGAGCAGTTTTTTCTATTTTAGCGGATTTTGCTATTTTTAGCAATTTTCTAAATTAATCTTGGATTAAGGGATCAGGGTTTTGGTAGCTACGAAATACCTAAAATATTGTATATATTGTATGGTGAATGGTGAAATTAATACAATGAAGAGTTTAAAGTTGCAGCACCAAGGAAGTCTGGTTTTCTCCTGGTTAAGGGTTTCCAGCGTAAATCTCTGTGTACTATGTGTATGAGCCATTGATTAATTTTTTTTTGCTTAAGAATCTGTATGCATTGCTTTACTTCACATGTTTAAAACTTACAACTCTCATTCACAAGAAGATGAGTACAATAGGCCTCCAAGGGCCTTTTTAACATAAAACATAAATAAGAAAACCATAAACATCCAAAACCCTAACCTTGGGAGATGAAACGCCAAAAGGTTTATGGGCCCCAATGGGGGTAGTTGATACGTCATCTTCCCGAGGGTGTACTTTTTCATATGATCTCTATTTGGGGCGTTCAATAAGCCATTGGAAAGGTATAGTTGAGGAGTAAATAATTTGTTCACCCTAGGATTTTTCTCCATGTACATGTTACGCATTGCCAAGCCAAAAAAAACGTTGTTTAGGGTCTTAATATGACCCCAAAAGTTTGCAGGGACCCAAAAAACTGTAAAAAAACTGCCAAAATGGAAATTGTTCTTTGAGCTAGTGGAATAGGTGGGTGGCCATTGATATCCACCTATATCAATCCTCCCCCCTTAGGAAGCAATGGCCTCCATTGCATTGAGTGCCCCCATCAGATAGGGAAACTTCTACTAAACTTGGCCCCAGGTGATCCACTTTCCTTGGTGCAAGAGATGCTTTGCTCTAACAACTTGATAAAGTTGGATCCCATGTTGGCAAGTTCCCTTGATCTGAGTTTCCCTGATATGATCAATGGCTACATGTTCCATGAAATTAGGTGAGATCTATTGATGTCAACTTCTCTGTGATCTCCAATGTGTCCAATAATGGTGGGAAGTATGGTCGAAGGAGGTCCACATTGAACACTAGGTACATCCCAAGGACAGGGGGAATACTTATCTCAAAATCATTGTCACCCACAACCTTGGTGATGGTGTAATGTCCATAGTGAAGTGGACGAAGCTTCCATTGGGGTCATGTAAGGAGCTCCTTCTACAAACACAACCAGACCTTGTCTCTCACCTGAAACTTGTGTAACACCTGATTTTGATCATGGCCATGTTTGTACTTAGACTTGGATTATTGTAAAATATCATGGACCTATTGTCGGATGTGTTGAATCCATTCAATAAACTTGGTGGATTTTTCGGCCTCATATTGAGCATGGGATGATTCTTCATGTGTGGATGCAAGGGGAAGTGCAACAACAATGGAACCCAATGGTTTAAATCCCAACCTCATGTGAAAGGGACTATGGTCAGTCGAGCTATGAAGGTCTCTAATGTAGTTGGGTTGAAAATTGAAGAGACTCTCTTTGCATGTGCGCAGATGTTTGGAGTTGTACATGCGCAAGATATGCACGATCATTTTGTTGACGACCTCTATCTAGCCATCAGCTTGGGGGTGGAAGGCAGTGGATTTGGTGATCTTGTTGTCCAATCGTGATCAGAGGCTAGACCAAAATGTCCTTAGGAACATGTTGTCCCCATATGATATGATGGTTTGTCGTATCTCGAAGTGTACCCAAACCCATTTGAATAATACCTTGGCAGTGGCCTCCACTGTGATATTCTTCTTGAATCTTTTTAGGATGTCCATCTTAGTAAATCGATCAACCACCACAAAAACATAGTCATTTCCCTATTTTGTTAAAGGAAGGCTCAACATGTAGTCCATCAAGATGGATTCTCATGGTCTATCAGGAGTAGGCAGATGGGTGTACAAGACTTTCTTCTTAGTGGTTGGTTTGGAAATGTCACAGGCAGTGCAGGACTTAATATACTTGTTGATGTCATTTCGAGATTTCAACCAATTGAAATGCTTATGTAGTACTGCCATAGTCTTTTCCATGCCAAAATATCTTGCCATCCAACTGTAGTGAGCTTCTAAAATTAGCTTCGCACGCTCACTTGAAGGAACACAGATGTGGCCTATATGGCATAACAGTATGTCCTAAAGATCAAATTCAGTCACAGTTGCGCATGTGCCCAACATCTAGTAAGTGGTATCGAAGTTAGGATCACTCTTGTATAGTTGGGGCAACTCAGATGCCTCATGGCCACAAGAGAGGAGTGTTGAGTCTCAAAATGGTCCTTATTTTCACTCCATTAATTCACTAAAACCTTCACAATTACTTCCATTTCGCCTTCATATCACCTCCACATCATTACATTTACCTCATTATTGGGTTATAACTATGCTTTTCCAAAGTTTA
>ML779188.1:741489-797591 GCA_009831015.1 Picea engelmannii | reverse complement strand
AAAATGAGAATAGACTTTTTTTTTTTTTAAATGAAAAACAAAACGGTATATACAATGAGACTTCCTGGAAATTAATTATTCCATATAATGTTTTAAAAAACGCCCATTGACAGGGGCATTCAAGATTTTACCATCCAAATTTTCAAGCAAAAATGAATTTTTTCCTTCAGGAGATGCTACCTTAAATGTTCCATACCAAATATGATCGAATTTACCATTTTTTCCTGAATCCTCTTTTCGAGCATCCCATCTCAAAACCAGATCCCCGAGGAGAAAATTCTTGTCCTTGGCTTTACGATCAAATAATACCTTCATGTCATCCTGGTACTTCTGCAATTTTTCATCCACTACCGCCCTGTGTTGTTGAACTTCAATCAGCTAATTTATCCTTCTCGTGAGAGGATTTGGTTCTTCCTTCTCGTCTTGCCATAATTTCATTACAGGAAGTGCTAGGTTTATAGGCAATACTACATCTGTTCCATATACCATTTGAAAGGGAGAAGTACCGATAGACTTTTTTGTGCCTATCCGATTTGCCCACAGAGCATATTTTAAATGCAAATGCCAAGACTTTTTATTTTCGTTTAACACTTTCTTGATTATACTGATTAAGATTTTGTTTGAAGATTTTTCCAAACCATTTCCCTGAGGATAGTATGTTGTGGAATGACCCAGCACAACATTATATTTCTGGCAAAAGCTAACCATTTCCATAGACTTAAAAGCCTTTGCATTGTCTGTGACTATCTTTCTGGGACAGTCGAACCTAGACAAGATATTTTCTTCTAAGAAGTCTATAACTACTGAATTAGTAGCCTTTCTTGTTGAGGATTAATTTCACCTATGAAGTCTAGTCCCCATTGCTGAAAAGGAGCTTCTGTCTTGACTGGGACCAATGGCATCGCTGGTAGTTTATGTTTTCCTGCAAAAAATTGGCAAGGGCTGCAAGCTTGTACCTTAGCATTGACATCTGGGAAATGTTTAGGCTAGTAATAACCAGCCCTCAAGATTTTATATGTCGTAGCCCTCCAAGTGTTGTGTCCTCCACATACTCCTTCGTGAAATTGATCTATAACCTCTTATGTTTCTGACTCAACCAGACAGACCAAGAGGAAGCCAAGCGGGTCTTTCCAATATAATCGTTTTTCGAAAATACAGTATTTGATTGCATGCAACTTTAGCGTTCTAGCTTTGGATGTAGACAAGTCAGTTGGACATTTCAATGTCAATAAGTATGTTACTATGTCCTTGTACCAATTCGACGACGTGAATTTCTCCTCAATTCTGTTTTCGACTATTTGGTCCTCAAGTTCATTCACGTCTACCCATTCTTCCTCCTCCTGAGAGTTGTTTATCCCAAGAGATCTAAAATTTCATTCAGCTAAAAGTTTAGCTAAACCTTGCCCCTTTACCAATTTTGTCGGTTTAACCTCCAAGTCGAACTCTTGAATTTTAGCAAGCCATCTTCCTCTTTTGCCATCATTGTCTGCTTGAACCAAAATATCTTTTACAGAACTAGTGGGTACATATGCAATCACTTTAGAATGTAAAACATAAGTTCTAAAAGATTTCAATGCTTTTACCATAGCATATGCTTGCTTTTCCATTATATTATATTTGAGTTCAGCATCTCGGAGACTTTCGCTAAAGAAGGCTATCGGTTGCTCGAAACCTTCTTCGTTCTTCTGAAGGAGTACAACAACAAGTGTGTGTTTAGAGGCAAATGAAAAAATAAGAAAATCTTTGAGATAATCGAGGCTCGCTAGTACTGGCGCCTCGCTTATAACCTTCTTGATATGGGCAAAGGATGCATTAGCTTCCGCTATCCATTTTACTTCACTGTTTTTTCTGAGCATATCTGTAATCAATTTCACAATTTCAGCAAAGTTAGGAATAAATCTTCTCAAGAAAATTATTTTTCCTAAAAATGATTGAATTTCTTTCACGTTCCTAGGAATAGCTATTGTATCTATAGCTTCTACTCTTTTAGGGTCAATCCTAATTCCATCTCGAGATACGATGTGACCCAACAGCTTGCCTTCTTGCATAGCGAAATGAGACTTCTTAAGATTTAAGGATAGACCAAACCTGTGGCATTTTTCAAATGTTTGTTTGAGATGAATCATATGGTCTTCATCCGATTTAGAAAAAATAGTAAGATCATCCAAATAGATGACTACAAACTTGTCCCGTTCGCCAACAAAAGCATTATCCATTGCGCGTTGAAAAGTAGCACCTGCATTCATTAGTCCAAACGGCATTTTATCATACATAAACATGCCCCAAGCAGTGGTAAATGCGGTTTTTTCTTTATCAAGATCACTGACGGAAATTTGATTATAACCTGAAAATCCGTCAATCATTGACATCCTGTTAGCTCCCACTACTTTTTCCAGAACATGGTCCATTTTAGGTAGAGGATAATTATCTTTGAGAGAAGATTTATTAAGATTTATGAAATCGACACATAGTCTAATTTCCCCATTTTTCTTTCTAACCGGGACCAGATTAGCTACCCAATCAGAATATCTTAGGGGTCCAATTATCTTAGCATCGAGGAGTTTCTTGACTTCTCGTTCGATAACAGGTAATAAAATGGGGTTAAATTGTCGGATTTTTTGTTTAAAAGTTTTGACACCAGGTTTGAGGGGTATCTTATGTTCGATCACAGAAGTGTCATATGTTTTTAGTTCTTCATACGACCATGCGAAAACGTCTTTGTAATTTCTTAATAACTCCATGTATTTATTTTTGTTTTCTGTTGATAGATATTTGGATAGTTTAACCATTCGGGGATTTTCTTCAGTTCCTATATTACAATCTTCAACCTCCTCTGGTTGGGTTGTAGGGTGGTTTTTGAAGGGATATCATCTTGATTAAAAAGTCTTTCCAAAGGGATTAGACCCTTGGAAATCTGGTTGTTCTTGAGAACAAGCATTCGGTGATTTGCAATTTTATTGTGAAACTCCTTAGAATCCTCCCCCTCTTGCATGATCCAAATAGGATCATTTTGATTTTCTTGATCGGTATGTGTTTCTGCAAATTCATCTAATGATTCTAGAAAATTTCGAAGCTGCTCATCGTCTTCAAAAACCTGCCAATGTTGTATGTTATTTGGTATCGAAGGGCGATGTCTCATTTGTATGTGATATTTTAATTTAAAAGAAGTTGGGGGTGTGAAAGTTGATGCAGCTTTAGCTAAAGCATTAGCCTGTTGATTTTCAGATCTTGGGACAAAATGAAAATTCACATATGAGAAGAAGTTCTCGATTAAATCCCAGACACAATTCCTATAGGACCGTAATCTAGGATGCTTAGCCTGGTACTGCCGATTCACCTGTTTTATAATTAACTTAGCGTCACCAAAGACTTCGATTTTGTTGATTTTCATCCTTCTAGTAGCTTCTAATCCTAGCACTAAAGCTTCATACTCGCATATGTTATTTGTACAATCCACATTCCACTGAAGCCTATATGAAAAAGGAATTACAAATTGATCATCAGGAGCCACCAGAAGTGCTCCTACTCCGGCTCCAAGGAAAGACAAAGCACCATCAAAATACATTTTCCATACACCAGTGTTATATACATTTTTCTCTATTTCATTTTTTTCATTTTTTTCTTCTATACAATTATCGTCTACATCTACTTCAAAATCGTCATCAATAGATAATATACAATTTCCTAAGTCTTGGTTGGCAATATAAACTGGATGATTGTTCGGGTTGTGTGGGTCACCTACAGTGAATGCCAACCTAGTCTCTTTGTAAAGACGAGTGTATTGGCCTCTGAAAACTGGAATTGTAGTGTATGTCATATCCAGTTGGAGAGATCCTCCAAGCTTGGCACCCCATGATCTAGATAATAGCATACCATACTTTGGGGGAATGTCAACGACCACTACATCCATAAGAATACTTTTAGCAGGTATTTGAGCGAAACCTACCACTAGGTCTTTAATCATACATATGCATTTGACTTTCCTCGAATCGAAAAAATATAAGTCACCATAGGGCCTTGTGATTTCAAGACCAAGTTTTTCCATAATTTCCTTTGGCATAACATTGTGGGAAGCTCTGGAATCCAACATACAGTTATGGAGAAGGTGGTCAAACGGGGTTAACGTAATATAAAAGAAAGCCACAGTGTCTCTTGCACCTTCGAAGTGTGGACCGAAGACTATGTTTGGATTGTCATCTTCTAAGTTGATGACGTCTGCCTGACTTTCGTCTTCGGAAAAATTAATCATCTTGGCGATTTGTTTTTTGTATATGGGATTTCTAGCTAATTCAACAAGGGGAATAGGAATTTTGATTTTATTTTTTTCGTTTTCCAAATTAAAATTTCCTAGGGCTTTGTCATTTTCGATGTTCAAGGCTTCCGTACCTTTCTTTTCATTTTTTCTTTGTGATGTGAACTTGTTTTCATTTATAGGAGCTTGTGTCTTCACAGGGAGTGTTTCTACTGGTTCTGACTGGACAGGTTGCGTATCAGTTGTGTTTCTTTTCGCAGACTATTTATCAGCAACTTTTGGAGTTGTCTCATCGGTTTCGATTCTTGGCAAACTCTTTTTTGTGGGAACATTTGGGAGACTTTTATTTCTTGGTCTTAAATTATATTTTCCCTATAGTTCAGCTATAATATCATCTGCAATATCTTGATATGTGAAATCTTCAAACATATTATTGCTAACGTGGTCTTTCGATGTACTTTCTTTACTTAAAGATGCTTCGTAATCATGTCTCGATAAATAAGGTGATTTATTATCGTCACCAAGGTTATTAATATCTTCATCGAATTCTTCAAAATCTCCTAAATCTTCCTCTCCAATGAATTTTTCATTTTGAAAGGGTGTTGGAATTTTTTTATCTTCATTTTTAATTATTTTCTATGATCCCTGAGGATCAGGATTTCTTCGAAAAAAAATTCTGTGGAAATTATCTCTTTTCGATTTCTCTAGTTCCATTTTTGAGATCTTGTTTGAAATTTCTCTAATGACTCTAGCCATCTCTTATATTCTATCTCCCGAGGATTTTCCCGATCCTGAAGATCCACCTTGTTCTTTAAACTTCCTATTTTCTTTGTTTCCAGTTTTAGTCTTTTCTTTAAGTTTCCCTGATGCCATCATGTTTGATTCAATCTCAAGCGCATCATCCTGCATTTTCGTGAGATCTGTTGATCTTCTTTCTCTCAGTAATAAGGCAAAATCAGGATCAAAAGTGCCAACAAAAGTCACTTTTGCTACAGGTTGTGAAGGTTTAACCTCAACTGGAATTTTATTATACAACTTATTGAACCTCTGTGTGAATTCTAGAACTGATTTAGAGTTTTTCTTTCTAAGGGCTCCAAATTCAGTCAAGTAGTAGAGGTGATCCTTCCTCTCTCTCTATTGTCTAATAAATGCACTTTCAAGTTCTTCATAAGATCTTAAAGATCCAACTGCTAAGGATCGGAACCAGGTCCTCACATGTCCCTCGAAAGTTTGAACGAGGAGTCTAGAATAGACATCTTCATGTTCTATTCCGAGTATGTCAGCAAATTGATCAAAAAAGTTTATATGTTCCTGGGCAGTCAGATCACCTTCCTTGTAAATTTCGAAAGGCTTTTCATATAATTCTCAGGGAGATCATGAAGAGGAACGGGAAGAACAAGTGAATCATATCTAGCATCTACTTTAGCGAAGATTCCAAGAAGCGGCACTTGACCACCTCTAGGGGCACCACCCCCAGCTCTAGCACCTCCTTGTGCAGCCATAGTTAGATTTGAGGCTGAAGTTCAGAAAGTGTGAGGAGAAGATTCTCGGAAATCTGAGGAAGAAACTTCAGGAAATGAGAATGTTTCGTATGAGAGGGGAAGTGAGAGTGATCTTTCAAGAGTTTCCAAAGTGTTTGATTCCGTAAAGTCAAGCTGACATATAGTATATGTGGGTAAAAAGACTTGTTTAAGTGATTTTCGTGATTTTTAAATATTTTCTGGATCGGCGACTGGCGAGGTCTGCTTGCTATCCGGGTTTTTCTGGTGTTCTTACGGCTAATAGCTAGTTTAGTTATTGTGGAGTTGCCAAGTGAAAAATATTTAGCCTTAGAAGGTTTTCTGTCCTTGTTCACTATCAAAAACAGAAAATGTCAATGTCGTTCTTCCCAGGGAAAAGATTTGTTTCTTCGTTCCCCAGCAACGGTGCCAAAAAGATGTTGTTCCTGAGTTTATACTTTAAGGCTATAAAGTATACCGTCAAGGCATCCGTAAATGTTTAAAGAAATAATTTGAGAATAAGAGTTCAAAAGGAAGGTTGAAGCAGAATCAGTTTCTCAACTGTCTTTGTCTTGCTACCTGTTGTTCTTAGATGCTATTGTCTCTCTCAATAGCATCCCATGAACATTCTAATTCAAACCGGTTAGTTGTTGTTTGTAAAATGGTATTAAATAAATTCAAGGCAATACTGGTTTGATCTTGAAGGCCTGGTTCAATGTTGGGTTGTCTGGTACTTGGAACAGTCATGGAGGATAAAACTTTATTTATTTGTAAAAGGATTTTAATCAAATGTTACTTCAAACTTTCCAGAGATGAGAACAAGAAAAACAATTTTGAAATTCAAAACAGTAACATAAATACATTCGAGGTCGTTTCCTGGATTTGAAACAATTTGAAAATTTTAAACTGACATATAGTATTATAGAAAAATATGAGGCTTTAATCAAGAAAGAATCTCATATTTCGACAGATAATAATGAAAGAAAACAAGGTTTCTAATGAAAGTTAAGTATTAAGGTTCAAAAGATTTACAGGTCTTAAAATCACTGATAGTGATTTCAGAGGAAAAACTGTAAATAATTTGATATCCAAACCAATCTGAACTAGAAATCAAAGATGTAGATAAGTTCAAATTGATTATTCATTAGAAAAACATTGAAAGAAAAATACAACAAAATATAGTAAACGGGGTTGAAGAACACATAGCTACAAATTTGCAGGATTCAGAATCTCATTTGTAATCTATATTATGATGTATTGGAAAACTGTTATTACAATTGGCTCTCTCCAAAAGATCTTGAAGCCCTTTCTCAGTCTTTAGAAACTACATTTATACATTTTCATCAAAATTTTCTCGTTGGTGACTAACCAACTTCCTAATATTACAGTTACATATAAAAATAATGTCAACCGTTTACAATTTCTTTCTAATTTCTAATGATAAAAACATTTAAAAAAGATTTTAAGCTTGCGTTGACGAACTTCCTTTCTCCGCTTCAATACACTGAACACATTTCTCCAAAAATTTCACAAAAGTCCTAGGAGCATCTGGTATCTCATTTTCTTCAAATAAGAAAAATCTTTTCTGCAATTCAGGCAAACGATTTTCTATCATCTTCTCTGTGAATTTAATAGTCTTCAACTTTAGATTTGGCGTCACCATCCATTTGTTGATCTCTGTGATATTGATTAGTTTAATTTTTGAAATCTCTATTTTCATTTCCTCCAGCTCTTCTTTGAACCTTAGTTGGTGCTTGGAAATATTAATCTCACCTAATAATCCAGAACAGTCATCTGTCTCGATATTCAATGAAGCTCTTTCTAAGAGATCAAAAATTCCCTGGAAGTCATCATTTACCTCTCTGGTTATTCTTTTATATTCAGCCAGGTTTACTTCCCACACTTTTAATATTATGTCCCCTTTAACCTGTTCAGAAATAGATAATTTCTGAATTTTTCCAACTTCTTCCTTTGATAAGAAGGCCACTGCCTTTTGAAAAGTTGTTCTAGCTGCTTTCGCCACCCTTTCCTTCTGGAAAAAATTCTCCAAAGACTTATTTGTTTCTTGAAAATAATTATGGACTACTTCCAAATTCAAGAACACTTTATGATGTTCTTCCTCTATTCTCAAATATATCTCCAATGCTTGTGTCCTGAAATTTTCAAGTTCTACTACTTGATTAGTAATAGAAATAATTTTATCTTGTAAATGTTTATTTTCTTCTCCCAGCTTTCGGACCTGTTCCTGTGTGACCTATATTATGTGTTTTGCCTCCTCCAAGTCTTTATTCATTTTCTAAATTTCTTGCATGTCCTTTAGTTTAGCTTGTTCTAGACCCTTTTGTATTCCCCAACTAATATTTCTCTCATTTTCTTTTAATTTGCCTTGCAACTGAATTATTGTTTGGTCTTTTTGTTCGAGCATAGTTGTTAAATTGCCAACGGAATACATATTTGTTGATGCTATAGCACCCATTGTACCTACTAACTCTATAGCAAATTCTCCATATTTGAGTTTCTTTCCATCTATAATAACCCTATGCTTTTTAATCATCCCCTCTCCTCTTGGATGAATTTCATGTTTCAAGACTGCTCTTCGCTTTTTACTGAAAAAAGTAATCTGATGGGGGGATTTCATCTCTTGAAATCGGCTCTAGACAACTGACATATAAAGCTCCTTCATGGGGGGTTCCAAAATTTGACTGCAATGGAGTTAAAGAGGTGATAGGACTACCGAGATCTGTTGATGTTGTTCCTCCTATCTTTTCTGAAACATTTGTCATGATTTCTGGAATTGTTTCCATCTCTTTTCTCTTCTTTGTTCCCGATTCTTTTGTTTGAGAACCCTCTATGTCTTGGGAAGGTATCTCAGTATTCTTCAACTTACCTTTGGTATTTTCTTTATCCTGTGTATTAGTTTCAAACCCTGGAGGGGGGCCTTCCTGTTCTGGCGGTGGGGTCGAAACTTCACCCTGCAAACTCTTAGGTAGGCAACTTCGCCTATGGCTCTGAAAAGATGTGAATCTGATTTGTGAGTCAGGTGGCAAGGCCTGGACTCGGTTCAGTACTTCTTCATAGGACTTAACATCTTTAAATATATCATCATAAATAGATACTTCATGTTCATACGCCTTTAGATTACAATGTATGAAATGCCTACTTATTACTTGGTAGGGGTCATATTTTCTGTGCTCAATATCTACTAATTTCACTTCTTCTAATGACTCAGCCTCTACCTTAGAATGGCCTAAATTTGATAAAGAAAATTTCCCAATATGAACAGGGAAATATGGCCATGATTTCTTCTGAGCTGCTTTTAATTCTAATCCAACACCGCCCTTTACTATCTGATAAGCTACCTCCCTGCACACCAATCTGTCCGGTAGGAATTTAGGGAGTGCATGAGGGGGAATGGAACAGCCATAAACCCTAATGTAGGAAAAAATTTCCTCAATAAACTAGTCGGCAACTGCTTTAAGACTTTCTGTGATTGCATCAGAAATGCGAGGGGGTTCGCATCCAAAAAACATTATGTGCATAGGAATAATAATAAAATGACAAACCTCATCAAATGTGTCTTTAACATTTTCTTCCCAAAGGGCTGAGTGATATTTATGAATGGGTTCTCGACAAGAAATGCTCCAAATCCAATTCATTAATGGAAAGGGAGTCACAAAACAGATTGCATCCATAATGTATGCAGACATATAAAAAGTTGTTGGTTGTCCCTTTGATTTTGCTGCTTTGTAATTTAAGATTTCTTGTGTTAGGTTATCTAACAAAATCTTATGCCAATTAAAACCATTTCCTTCTGAAGCTTCCTCTAAAAAGGGCACCCAATCTGCATGAAAATGACAGGGATCTTTCCTCCCGAAAAGTCTACATAACATAATAGCTACATATACCATGTATTCATGTAAGGATGTTGTAGCATAAATCCCATGGGAATCATCTCTAAACTTTGCTTGAAACCTCTCCCATCCTCTAATCATATCGGGATATGTTGGGTCTGCCTCAATACATTCTTTTCTCTGAAACTCTACTAAAAATTCACCATTGAAAGTATGTTTAGGATTAGGCGAGAGTTTATACATTACTTGAATGTGTTGTGGTCTGAATGAGCCGACGATATCTCCTTGCTCGTTTAAAATACTACTTGTTGGGATATCGACCTTATCCAGAGCCCAACTGATCATATCAGTGTATGCCACAAGCCTCGGGCGTGCAACGATCTTATGAAGCTTTGACTCAGCTATGTCCCGGAAATGATTTTCAGAATCAGGATGAGCATTCTCAAACTTGTATTCCAGCAACTCGGAGATTTGAGTCCAAGATTTAATAGAATCTATAGCATGTGGAGTGGTGTCAGAGATAATATCTCCTTCCTGTGCGTCTTCATTCTTCTTCGGTGCCTTTTTGGGTTCCATGACTTCTGCATTTAATTGAAAACCTGTCACAGAAAATGGATGAACGAGCTCAGCTTAAAATGAAAACACAGACATTCAAATGTTTATTTTGAATACATTTAAAAAATGACAAGATTTGCACAGCTATCACGAATTTAAAGCTCTTAATGCGGAAGATAGTTTTCCGACATACACATTTAATGTCCGTATTTAGGCACCTTCGGGTTTTTGAAGAAAACGAGAAACCTACTTAATTGGTAAGCGAAACATGAATGAACACCTAAGAATGATTACCATTAATCTTGTTTTTGAAGAAAGGTTAATTAGTGTTAACCATAGTTTAAAGCTGAAAACTTCGTTTTTCGGGGTTTCGGAAATCCTGATGTCAAGAGGTATGTCGTCGATAAAAAATGATTTCCGAAAATGCGAAATCGTGAAATCGCGATGTTTTAATTAAGATTTAAACGCTTTTAGCACATTAATTAATAGAGATTAGACATTTTCAGGATTTCGGAAATCCTGATGTTGAGAAGTATGTTATCAATAAAATCCGATCTCCGAAATCGCGAAATCGCAACGGATTGTTTTTTAAAGAGGACTTAACTTAAATAATCACGATTAAGGCCAAAACAAAATTAGTTTAATTTAACGTGACTTGTGGATTGGGGTTTCGTAATTCAGGATTTCGGGAAACATGATGACATGAGATGTGCTCTCACTGAAACGCGAATCCCGAAATCGCGACATAATTATTTTAACCCTTAACCTTTCTTATAAGAGACTAAATTAATTCGTGTTTAAATTAAGATTTAAAAGTTTATGGAAATCGGGGATCGGGATTTCACGATTTGATTTGCATCAAAAATTTGTTTGTAGGAAACCCCGAATCCTGAAAATTCTTTTAAGTTTAATTTAAAAATCATTAATTTAAATTTAACAAGTTTTAAATAATTTTCAAATAAAAAGCATCGGGAGTCTTATAATTTTCGTAAACCTTTTTCCCTTTCATTATCCGAAAAATTTTAAAAAAAAAATAAGAAAAAGGTATCGTGTATTTAGAAATGATACAAAACTCTTGTTTCATGAAAAGTCGAAACCCGAAAAAGAAAAAATTTAGGCCTTAAGGATAAAAAATTTAAGATCTGTTTCAACAGGTATCATGGTATGTGTCACTATGATTCTCTAAACATTTGAATATGTGCATTGAATTCTCTTTTGTTTCATGACGTTTGGTTGGAAATTATGCCCTTTGACTTGTCCATGCCTGGGGGGGGATGACAAAGTGCCATAGTAAGTTGGTTCCTTTAGGGATGAGTTGCCACTGGGTGGGTCTATGAAAGGTCAACGTCCATTCCTTCCATACTTACCATTTTTCATCATTATCCCTCTCATATATCCCCTACATTGGTTTGAGCATTGGGTTTGCCAAGCTAGTAAGGGTTGTACCTTGCCTTGTGGGAAGAAGGAGCTAAAGGCCCATAGGGTAAAAGTAGCTGGAAAAAGTTAAAAGCCAAGTTGAAACCTTGAGATACTTCACCCATGGATTCCTGAGAAAGCAATAAAGGGATTCTCATCAAGAAAAGGGGACCCGTAAAATAAAATAAAACTCAAGGCCTAGTTGGTGGATAGGAGGTCTCATCATTAGCTGGCCTATTAAGTCCATGCGCATGTAGCAGTATGACACTACTATTCATCTGGTCACCAAACCAAGGTAGTGGCTCTTAGTGGTATAGCCAAGATAAAGGGGGTCTCATCACGAGACATCCTTCTCATTTCCGTGAAATGCTTGTGGGTAACGTTGTCACCACTGGTCACCACGCCAGGGCAGTGTCCTCCAACTATTCTCTTGAAATAAAAAAGCAATAATACAAAGATTAAAAAGGCATTGAATGGGTTAGGAAACAATGGAATCCATGACAAGGTGCAGCTCGCCCTCTACAAAGGCACCCATAGGTAAGACCTACATTTCCCTTTTATCACTACACCCCTTGCCCAAACATCCCCTACACCATCTCATGCATTTACATGAGCTAGATTGGTCTTCACCTAGAAACACCCCACACTTGAGGAGGATTATCCCAATAGGACATCCTGAGACCCTCTCCAAACCTGGCTTGTTAAATAGCACAACATCTTTGAGCATTTTTCTAGGTAAAGGGGGGTTTGATGCACATGTTTGGGTAACTTGATTATTAGATGTGATTGGCATTGCTATGATCCATGTGACTTATGAGTCCATGGAGGGCGTAATTATTATTGTTGCAGGACCATGCCCAATGGATAGGTACATATGGGGAGATTATTAGTTCAGACCTCCATGGGGATAAAATCCCACCAGATGGATCTTATGACCCCAGCCAAGGGCAGAGGGATACCAGAGGCTTGCACTAGAGAAAAGGGATGAAGTTCCACAAGAGACACTTTGGAAAGCCTGGACCTAGGGGGTTCTTGCCCTCCCACCATGACGTTGGCCCTGGAAGGCCCCTGATGGTATCATATGGATCCTTGACGTCATTCAGTTAGGTTTTTGGCATGAGCATGGCTTGGTTGGCACGTGTGGAAGCTTCTGAGGCCTTTTGAGGCATAATGTTTCACTTTGGAGTCCAAACATTCCAGGAAGGGGCCTAACGTCACACTATGAGGGCCATGACGTCATCCCTAAAAGACAAAATTAGGGTTTTTATTATTAATTTTATGTAAAACTGGATTTTTGATGTAAACTGGCCATGTCGGCCTTTTTTGACCTAAATTGTAATTAAAGGTCATGATTATAATATAAATAAGTGAAAATTCTCTTATATTTTTTATGATCTTTCACTCACACAAGTGTGAGGTCTAAAATTCGGCCTCTTTTAAGTATTATTGGTTGAAATTAAGTGGTGAGCAACTCTTATAGGAGGCTTCTTTTGGTGTATTTTTGCATTTCCATGGAGGAAATTCTTCAACTAGGGTTTGTGGCTAGACTATTCTTGATGAAGTAAGTAGAAATCCTCAATCCTTCTTTATTTTGAATGGTTATGGTGAATTTACTTGTTCATTTCTAAGATTATGAAATTGCTAGTGTGAAACCCTAGGAGAAAAGCACATGTTATTGTCCTTTTCTTTATAACTCTTAACCTCCTTGATTTTTCTAGAGAACACCTCCCTTGAAGGATATACTAGAACCCTACCTTAGTATCACTCTAGTATCATTGTTGCATTAAGCTTCATACATTTATTTCAAGTTTGATCTAAAGAATAAGGAAATAGCTAGGGCCTAGGGTTACGTACTTCCTAGCATTTTTTCCTTCTAGGGTTTTAGATATTGAGGCCTTAGGTTACTAACACCTCAATCATCTTCCCTTTTCCTTTAGCTCATCTATTATCATTTTTTCCCTCTAAGAATTGTCGCTGCAACATTGACTCCATGTACCCTAAAAGGCACTAGTTCATACCTTGCAAGTGATTGATTGACTAAAACAACTCTTAAACCATCTACCTTAATACCTTTACTAACTATTTCTAACTTTAGATTAGACTAACCTACTAAATAATTTGTTGTTGGTGCAAAAGATTGCTACAACCATCTATAATAGTAGGAAATTCATCTTAAAAGCAAGTTTCAAAGCTGATTATACATTGCCATCTTTGCTTCTGACAATTACTATCACTTTGTCAAGTTTATGTTATCATTTATGGGCATTTTTAAGCTTTATTGACGCATAACTATGAAGCTATTGCTATATATATTGATGTTATAAATACTTCTGTTGCTTCAACTTTTTCATTTTATCAAAATTCTATGGTTTTATGAATCACTAATATCATATGGTACTTGTTTCTTGTTGTCTTGTTTTGGGCAGGTACACTTAAATATTACTTTGCTTCAACTCATTGAAAAAAAATTGGAACTTTTGATCAAAGTGACCTGAGAGAGGGGTGGGACTTTCTTGATACTTGTTCCTTATCCTTCTCAAACCCCTGGGTCACTGGGGACATGTCCCCTGGGGTACTAATCCTAAATAGAAAGAGGTGTCTTGTTTAGGTGACAGTGATAGGACATCCTCCTTGTTACGCCAATTTAGTACCAACTTGCCTTTGGCTTTGGGCAAGTACAAATTGTGAGATAACAAGGCGTTCACCTTCCTCTGGTTCACTTGGGTGGACCTTGGTGGTAGCGACAATTGCATTGGGTTCTTCACCAATAATCTTCTTCCCCTTGTATAGATTTGATTCAGAGTAGGAACATACCTCTAACTCAGATGCTTTCAGCTTGGCCACCAACGACTAATTCGAGCAACATTCATCAGTGTTATACCAGGGTCTTTTATGGAATTCACACCACTTCCCAGTGTCTTTCATCGTCTTTTGATTACCTTTATTTGTTTGTAGATTAGACTAGTTGTCGTGAGGGGTTCCATCCTTGCTCTTTCCTTTTTTCTGTGGTTTGGGGCCTCCTTTTCCCTACTTCTTCTATGAGGAATTTGAATATCTAAACTCACAGTTCTTCTGTTTAAATTTCTGCTCAATTTTGACAACATATAGATAAGCCGCACCTAGTGATGAGATGTCCAGAAACTCTATTTATGTTTGGATGTATCTATGGAGACAACCGTTATACTTTAGCACCATATGTCATTCGAATTCTTTGATACCCATCTTGGTGTGCAAGGTATGGAAGATATTTTTCAACTCTAGTACTGTCTAGTCCCTTTCTTGTCGCAGTGTGGTCCATTTCGTATACTGGTCATCGTATCTTCCAACATGGTAGTATTATTCTTTAATGGTATCCCTGAAATAATCCCAAGTGGGTGCGATTGAAAATATTATAGATTCCTTAGTGTCCTTTTGGTCACAGTAAGTCTCTCGCCAATCCTTGACATGGGGGGTAGCCTTAAGGAGTGCAAAGGTAATCTTTTCTCTATTGGAAAAATTATGGAACAAAAAACACCCTTCTAGCAGATTCAACCATTTATCTACAACATCTGCATCTATATAACCTTCAAATAAGGGGATATCAAAATTGACTTGTACCTTGAAGGGAGCGGCGCCTCTAAAGTGGCCACCTGATGAAGATATGTTTCATGTTGGAAGTCGTCTAAGGATCTGTGCAAAGTTATTCATCATCTCATTCCTTTGTCTCGCAAGGGCATCTCGAACAATAGTTTAAAAGGATATCCTATTTTATCATCTCTCTTTTCTTTTGCCATGGGAGGTCATCGTGATCAGCAAGGACGGTCTTGCAAGGGCTCAACTACTTCGGGTCACAACTCCTTGTACCTTGACCTCGTTGGGGACATGCACAGAGAAACAAATAAAGAGCAGACTGCTCTGATACCACTGATATGGCTTTATAAATGGAATGAAATGAAATATATATGTATAGAAAATAAATACAAATAGATATAGTAAAACTTGACTTCTATTAATAATTAGAACTTGTTGAAACTTTAAAAATACAGATTGAAACAAACTTGCTCGAATGGTGGCAGCTTATCTCTGAGAAGGGATATGACGACTATAGTCATTCATATATTATGAGTACATTGAGGCTCCAAAGGAATTTTTAACATAAAACATAAATGATAAACCCTCAACATCCTAAACCCTAACCCCGGGAGATGAAACTCCAAATAATTTGTGGTCCCCGATGGAGGTAGTTGATACGTCAACTTCTCGAGGGCGTAACTTTTGCATACGATATCTGTTTGGGGTGCTTGATACACCGTTGGAAAGGTATAGCCAAGGATTACATATTATGTTCGGCCTAAAATCTACCTCTAAATATATTCTAAGCGCTGCGGAGCCCAAAAAACATCATTTAGGGTCTCAAAATGGCCCCGTAAGTTTAGGAGCCGAAAAACTGTAAAAAAACTTCCAAAATGGAAATTGTTCTTTGAGCTAGTGGAATAGGTGGGTGACCACCAATATCCACCTGGATCATTCATCCCCCCTTAGGAAGAAATGGTATCCATTTCATTTATTTCCCCCATCAATGGGGAAAAATTTGTTGAACTTGGCTCTTGGTGAGCCACTTGCCTTGGTGCAAGAGTTGCCCTACTCTGACAACCCGATAAAGTTGGATCCTCTGTTGGTGATTCCCCTTGATATGAGTGTCTCTGATATGACTCAATGGATTCCTATTCCATACAATTAGGGTTGAGCTATGTCAGTGTCAATTGCTCTGTGATCTTCGATGTGTTCCATAATGGTGGGAAGTATGGTCGAAGGAGGTCCACATTGAACACTAGGTGTAGGCCAAGGAAGGGGGGAATACTTAGCTAGAAATAATTGTCACCCACAACCTTGGTGATGGTGTAAGGTCCATATAAAATTTGATGAATCTTTCGATGGGGTCCTACAAGGCGTTGTTTTTGCTAATGCAACCAGACCTTGTCTCCCACTTGAAACGTGTGCGACACCCGACGTTGATCATGGTGATGTATGTAATTAGCATTGGATTTTTGTAAAATATCATGGACTTGTTGTCGGATGTGTTGAATCCATTATATAAAAAAGGTGGCTTTGTTGGCCTCAAATTGATCATGGGATGATTCTACCTGTGTGGATGCAAGGGGCAGCGCGACATCAATGGGACCCAATGTTTGAAATCCCAACCCCACCCGAAAGGGACTGTGGTCATTCGAGCTATGAAGGGCTCTATTGTAGTTGTGTTGAACATAGGGAAGATATTCATCCCATGTGCACAGATGTTTTCAATTTTACATGCACAAGATATGCACGATCATTCTATTGACGACCTTGGTCTGGCCATCATTTTCAGGGTGGAAGACGGTGGATTTTGTGAACTTGGTGTCCAACCGTGACCAAAGGCTGGATCAAAATATGCTTAGGAACCTCCTATATTGATCTAATATGATGGTTTTTCATATCCCAAAGTCTACCCACACCCGTTCAAAGAAGAGATTGTCAATGGCCTCCACTGTGATATTCATCTTGCAGGTTGTTAGGATGCCCATCTTAGAAATCCGATCAACCAACAAAAAAACAAAATCTTTTCCCTGCATGGGTGAAGGAAGGCTCGACATGTAGTCCATCAAGATGGATTCCCATGGATTGTCGAGAGTAGGAAGAAGGGTGTACAGGCCTTGCTTCTTAGCTGTTGGTTTGGCAATGGCGCAAACACTGCAGGACATGATATACTTGTTGATGTCTTGACACAAATTCATCCAATAAAAATTATTTTATAGTACTACCATGGTATTTTCCATGCCAAAATGTATTTCCATTCGATTGTAGTGAGCTTCCCAAATAAGCTTCGCACGCTCACTTGAAGGAACATGGAGGTTTTTCAGATGGCATAATAGTCTGTCCTAAAGATGAAATTCAGTGACAGTTGCACATGTGTCCAACATCTGGTAAGTGGTAGTGCATTCGGGGTCACTCTTATAGAGTTGGGGCCACTTGGATGCCTCATGGCCATAGGAGTGGAGCACCGTGGTTAAGGTTGAAACTGGAGGTCGAATGAGGCATTCAACGACACAATTGGTGCTCCCTATCTTATATTTGATGTTGATATGGAACTGTTGCAAGTATGTGGACCACTTTTGATGGCAATCGTTCTACAATTTGCCTTGTGTCTGCATGAACTACAGAGGTTTGTGATCAGTGTCGATGACTGTCTCCTTCCCGAGAATGTAGTGCTTTCATTTTTGTCATGCTTGTATAATGGAATACATTTCTTTATCATAGGTGGGGTACTTACGGACGACATCATACAATGATATGATATGCCACTAGATGATCGTGTTGAGTGAGAATTGCACCCACGACATAATCTGAGGCATCAGTCTCAATCTCAAAAGGTTGTTGTAGATCAGGTAAGGAGAGTACTGGAGCTGAGCACAAGATATTTTTCAGATCATCGAGCACTTGTTGTTGGGACTTCCCCCACGCGAACTTTTCCTTGCCACCACCCTTGGTCACTTGGGTGAGGGCCCATGCAATATGGGAGAATCCCAATACGAACCTGCAATAGAAGTTGGCAAGTACTAAGAAACTTCGAATCTCGATTAGTCTGGTCAGGGTTGGCCAATCACGAATGAATTAGATCTTGGTTGGATCCACATGCACACCATGCTCATAAACAATGTCGCCTAGGTATTGGACCATGTTCATGTCAAAGGAGAATTTTTCCAAGTTAGCATATAGCTTGTGTTGTCGTAGAATGTGAAGGACCTGTTGAATTTATTGCAAGTGTTATGCCCAATTCTAGTTGAAGATGAGGATATCATCCAGATATACCACCACAAAATAATTGGTGAAAATCCGCAATATATCGTTCACTAATCTCATGAAAGTTGTTGGAGCATTTTTCAAACAAAAGGGAATGACTAGCCATTCAAAAATACCTTCTTTGTATTTGAAAGCAGTCTTCCATACATCAGTTTGTTCTATTGGGACCTCGTGGTAGCCAGACTTCATGTCAATCTTATTGAAAAACATGGCTCCCTTGATTTGGTCAAGAAGGTCATCAATACATGGAATTGGGTAACGGTTCTTGAATGTGATTTTGTTTAGGGCCATGTAATCAATGCAGAGTCACCAAGTCCCATATTTCTTCTGCACGAGTACAATTAGGCTCCCGCAAGGTGAGGAGTTGGGTCATATGTTCCCCTTTTGAAGCAGCTCTTGGATCTATCCCCTGATTTCTTCATTTTCCATCAAAGAGCAACGATAGACTAGCCCATTAGGTAGAAGTGCCATGGGGGTTAGATTGATTGAATGCTTGACCTGACAGTGCAGCGGTACCCCAATGGGTTAGGAGAAGATGTCTTTTTATTTTTCCACGATCTTGTCCACCTGCTTTTGCTGCGTGGAGAGGACATGTGCAGAGGGCATGGATGTGGTTGCGACCTTCTTTTCACTTTTAGAGAGAATCATGAAGAAGACAAATTTCTTGGTCTGGGAAATGACCTTCCTGTATTGCTTAGCATAGATCAAAGAAATGGAAGTAGGCGGAGCTACCTCTGGTATCATGTACAATTGTCTACCCAAAGTAAAAATAACACTGCAAGGTCTAGACTCATATATAGCATGTCATTTCCACAAGTATGGTTGGCCTGAAAGAACATCATAAACTTCAAGGGGGGAAATATCACACAATACCTCATCCTTGAAGAGCTTGATGTCGTAAGGCAGACGACATTATTGGCTAACGCAAAGATCTCTTCCTTGGAGGATCCACCTGAAGGTGTAGGGTTTCAATTGTGATGTTATCAGTAGGTTCAACTGCTTGACGACCTTTGTTGAGATCAGGTTCTTTTGAATTCCGCTATCGACAATGACATGTAGCGGAGCACCCTTCACCCACATCTATAAGTGAAAAAGGTGTTCACCTTCGTCTGATTCTTTTGGTTCACTTGGATGGACCTTGGTGGTAGCGACAGTGGCATTGGGTTCTGCATTAATGATCCTCTTCCCCTTGTCTAGATATGATTCAGAGTTGGAACCTTCCCCTGACTTAGAGGCTTTTAGTTCGACCACCAATGATTTCTTTGAGCGACATTCATCGGTGTTAGGCCAATGAATTTTATAGAATTCACACCACTTCCTAGTGTCTTTCTTCATCTTCCCATTACCCTTCTTTGTTTGGTTGTCCTGAGGGGTTCAATCCTTGCTTTGTCCTTTGTTCTATGGGTTATGGTCCTGATACATAAGGCATGCTCTCCTAGCGACAAGCTAATGGAACAATACTCCCAAATTTTTTGGGCACTTGTCTTGAACCTTCTATCTTTTAACATCACTCTTGTTAAGAAGGAGTTGAATTCAATAGTTGATCAATTATTTGTCTTTGCAGCCTCTCCTACTCAACAATTCTTGCCTCACTGGCCTGATTGTGCTTTCCAATCTCTACATCATCCATAGATTTCTGGAAATGAAGGATTCTGGAAGGCCCTCCCTGATGATGAGAGCATTTGTACCATCATCCAAGATGAACCTCTTAAGCGTAAGGAAATTATATCCATGGAAAAAAATAGGATTCCTGAGGGCTTGAATCCTCTTGAGATTTCATTTTCATTGAGTGTTGGAGGCAATAAATAAAAAGAGAAGGAAGAGGAGTTACAATAGAAGGTGGTTAAAACCATCTCCATGAATATTAGGACACTTAGATCTTCAACGAACGTTAAAATCAATGTCTGGGATTCTGAGAAAGAAGAGAGGAGGTCTGTCGAGTTACTTGGTGGACTTCGAAATGTTTTTTCTTGGTTTAATGTGTATCTTCATGGTTTTGATCCAGGTCTTGTTCAAAATACTATAAAACCAGTTAAGCAAAAATAAGGACTTGTTAACTCTGCACTGGAGGCAACCTTTCGAAGGGAGTTGAGATATTTATTAAGGACTAAAATGTTTTTAGTCCACCCTGAATGGGTTTCCAATTGGGAACCTGCTTTGAAGACCACTAATAATATTAGAACATGCATTAGTCTTCGAACTTTCAGGCAAGCAATTATGAGAAACCCTTTCCCTCCTCTCAGTATGGAAATGTGTCTGCAACAGGTTGTAGAGTCACAGTTGGAGCCCTTACTTGACAGTTTGCTTGGTTGCAATAAAATCAAGGTAGAAGGGGCAATTATTCACAAAACCACTTTTATTACTAATTCTGATACTATAGCTTATGACTGCCTTCCTTCTGGATTATTTGATGCAAGTATCGCCTTTAAAAGGCCTATACACACAACTTTCGATGAATTGGTCAGTCTTCATGCTTATCTTGATTATTTAATCATATGCGTCAAAGGGCTGATAATTATACCAGAATTTCAAGTGTTGAGTCATGTCTGGATTATTGTTGTCATGGAAACTAACTCGGAAGTTTTAAAAGAATTACAGAGACAATGGTTTTCCTACAGCACTAACAGTCCTCGCTTGAAGTATTGCGAAGGACCAGCGTGAAAAGGTTCGAAAGTTGATTGGATTTTTGTACACTAGTAGCCTAGTTGTTCTTTCTTTTTGTGCTTCTTTTCTCTGCTTTACAGTACTTTGATTTTTGCTTTCTAATTTAAGGTTTTTGCTACCTTTTTCAATTATGTCTTTTATTGTTGTTGTTTTAGTGTCTGCACCTTTACTTCAGTCATGTTTTTCTTCCGATTATTTTGATTATTTTGGTCAAATAGGATGTTGGATCAATTCTGCCACAGTGACACTCCTACGAAGCATTGTTAGTCAATAACAATCAAGCTGACACAACTGTTATGATGTCTCCTCTGAAGAGACCTTGAAATTGTTGCATATCTCCATTGTTGTCTTACAAGGAATTGGTTATTTCCCGCTCTTCTTGCCATTTCTTCATCCATTGAGATCTTAAGAGAAAGTCTATAAGTTTCCCTCCTTGAAGACTAAGAACATATTCCAGTCAAATGATTATGCATACAGTGGTAGAACGCCTCATACTAAACACTTTTCATGAGTTATTCCCAAATTCCCGGTCATCGTTCCATTAAATACGCTCACTTCCCCCTATTTCATAATCATTCAAGTTATGTCTTCTTGAGATTATTGTTCTTGGTCTGTGAAACCATGAGTTCCGAGTTCTAAATTCGTTAAAAACAAATTTTCCTGTGGAGTCACCAGTTTGTTGACGATTGAAAACGTCAACATATTTTCACCCACAAAGTGTTGCTAATGCCTATTAATTATAATACTAAATAATACTAGTAGGTGGGACCCCCTTGAACTATTGAAGTCAGATCTGCTCATCTTTTTGATGTGCTACACACTTACACGGTTGATGAGATATTGTTGTTTTTGGTATGAGTTGAGCTTTTGAGATGTTGTTCCTTCATGTTACTACAGCCTGTTATTTATTCATGGCATTTGTTCTTATCACACATGCACAAAAAACATGTTAGTGAAAGTATATGAAAGGGCCAATTAAGGGAAGGCAAAATACTATAACTCATGCAAGAAAAGGGACCTAGTTCTACAATACTACATGCATGAAAATACTTGTTGATTGTTCTTGAACCCTAGCTAACAAGGAAATGGCTATGAAATTGTGTTGAATTACATTTTTTATATGCATATGGTTGAAATGTTGGTGGCACATTTGGCAAGGTGATAATGCAATGGTTATGCATTGGTTAATGGAATTGGTAGCTGATATATATATGGTATGAACGTCGGTGGCTCATGGAAGTTAGTGGCTTTGCGATTTTATTTGAGTTATATAGTCTATATGCATGGTGATTACGCTATGGTGCGGGTTGATGTTGATCGTGCTATTGGTGATGATTCTATACATGATCTCTTAGATTGTATAGTTGACATGAAATATGGTTAAGTTAGAAATGAGACATATGATGTGGATGATGCAATTAGAAGGAAATTGATGTGGATTCCAACACAGATTTTAAATTAATGGTTTTAATGAAGGACTTGTTGGCATGTACTGATGAGTTAATGTAATGTGGGTGGAGGCGACATGAATTTACTGGACGTCACCTTTATCCTTCCCATTGGTCGCCACCCTAGTCGGGTTATTGTTTGATCTTGTTGTTGTGTTATGCTCTGTAATTTTAGCAGGGTGAAACCACTCGGCCACCTCTCATCTTAAGGATTTCGACGAACATGTATGTCCTTTTTTTTGGCCATTCTTGACTTCACTCTGGTTATGAAATAATTATTGGCTTAGGTGTATGGATTTGTGTCTTTTCCTAAGTGTTGCAACTGTGTGTAATTTTGGTTCTTGAATGAAAAATGGATGATTCTTCTTGTAATATTTTTGAGTTTGTAGAAATTATCGATCTTCCTGGTGATAACTCCCTGTTGCTACTTCTAGTTCAGTCGGAGGGTTTTTGTTTAAGTCTTGGGTGGAAATTTCTTCATGCACTGTCGCCATATCCAGTCTCTAGCCTTCGTGGGTTTTAATGGTAAAAAGTATTTATGCGTCACGATGTTATGTTTCACCTCGGCATTTGATTTCCACCACTAAGGGTCATGAATTGAGTGTTTTGTTCTTAACTCGGCCCTGTCTCGTCCTCAATATTGTGGTAATTGGATGAAGAACACAAGGGTTATACCTTGCATTCTTTGATTAAAATGCCCGGCCCAATAAGAGCCTCTCCCTTCTTTTTCCCCCCCTACCATGGATTGTCACCTGTCCACAAATGACTCATATCTCTCTCTATATGTATACCTATGGCTTCGAAGTTTCACTGTTGTGAGAGGTTGGCTTTGTTCCTCCTGTGATGGCTACCGAGAAAAACCCTTAACCCTATGGTCTGGAGTTTCGTGGGAAGACTCTCGGGCCGTTCAAGTTGCTACGGATTATTGTGGTTAATTACTTTGAATGCAGAATCACCATTGGTTGTATGGTAGTCATGTTGGTATGGCATTTCGTCACTGCTTTTGCGATGATAGCGATAAACCTTACAATGCCAATTACACTTCTAAAGTTCACAGTCACCCTCCTCGTGTCAAATAACTCAGTATTATTAATGAAGAAGGTTTTTGCCCCATTTCGATTCAATGCGAGGGTACGTACCATTGCTACAGCCTGTTTGATTGATTTTTTTTTTTTTACAATAGTGGCAAATTGTGGTTTGATATTTAGTCACTGGTATTTGCACTTATGATTATTTGGATGATGGTTGGCATTGGTTGTGAATGCTTGGTGTTGTTCACACATGTCACGTTCTGTGTATGGTGTTTTGCAAAGTAAATAATGGGAATCGTAACTATAGTTTTCTTTGGGGCTGAATGAATACTGAATTAGATAACTATGGAAAGTATATCCCCTGCATTTTTATGCTTGTTGGTTGTATAGACCTGAGTGCGCATAGCATAGTCAATCACGGGTGATTAAATCCAAGCAATCTTATATCTTAGTACAATATGTTGAGTTATTTATCAAGGTTGCGTGTTTGATGTGTCAAGAAGAAATGTTGCACTGTGGAGTTGTGTTAGTTGCGCACCGTGTATAATATGGATAGTTGATTTTCACACTCAAGGGCACCCACAGAAGTTTTAAGCATGTTTATTATTGCAGTCAATCACTTGTCGAAACCGACATGTTGTTGATGACAGTCATGTTGGATAGGTAGCCCATCTTTTAAGTCACGTTGAATTGGTTTTCTTTTATAGTGGCAAAACTTCATTGCCCGGGTAATTTACTCCTGCATAAATGGTATCTAAATGGTGGTTGTTGGTTGTATGATTAATTGTCTTTCGGGCATGGCAATCTGATCTTGGTTATTTTGATTACTGCATATATATGTAAACGAATATCATTTCATTTTGATGGGTTCTATTGCAGTAATAGTGACTTCATTATTATTTTGAAAACATGACTTTTGGGTATAGTTGTGGATTGAAGAAATGCATGGCAATAGTTGATGTTGATGCCTACAGATTGAAATTGGGTATTGTCCGTGAATTGTTTTAAAATGTAGAATGTGTAAAGGGAAGGGAATAGAACCTCTTACAAATTATGTGGAATACTTACTGTTTTGTGATGGCACTGTGTTGGATATTTTGGACATTGAACTAGTTAAATACACAGGAATTGTTATTCGGTCATGATGATTGTTGGTTGGTGCATCTAGTCTTACTGCAGAATGTTTTATGGATCACTTGATTAATCTCATGAACAATAATCATTATCTTCCCCTCCCATTATCTCATTTTCTGCTAATTACAAATCCTATCACCTTCCCATTTCATTCTTTCAACCCCTACTCTGAGATTGATTACAGTCAAGGGAATTTTTGTGTTAAATTGGATGAAAGTGGCAATGTCTTGTGTAAATAGCAGTGAGGTTTTAATAGTTGTTTAACAGTTGATTGTTGTTGTCATTAAGCAGTGACCATGTCTTCTTCCCTTTCAATATATCATATTTTCGCTCATTACAAACCCCTTACATATCCCAGGACCCTGTTTCACCCCCCTGCTCGTTGATTAATAGTCAAACAATTTGTATGGATTGAATTGCATTAGTCTGATACGTTATGAGCCAAATCTATTTCATATTTTTAAGAGTTGTCATGCATGGTTATTTAAAAGACTATTTGCTAATTGATCATGCATGCAGGATGAGGTTTTTCAATCATGGAAGCCATGGTCGAGGTAACAGAGGTAGAGATAATTGGAACCGAGACCCAAGAAGACCCAAGTTCTCCATCCATTTTGATGTTGATTCAGAAGAGTCTGGTCGATTGTTTCATGCAGGATTCTTTAATTGGATTGGGCAGGGAATAGTCCAACCTAGGCTGAAAAGGCCTCCCTTCCAAGCCCAACAAGCCCCCAGTATCCTTGTACCTCCTCATGTCTCCTTACAACCTAAGGTCCCTAAAAATGATGGATGGCAGGATATTGTCCACCCAGCGGTCTCCCAACATCGTGGCTGGCCAAACTTGTCTTTGCCTCCTCCTTCGTCAGTTAACCCCATTGTCCAAGTTGCCCCTAACCACTTGCCCGTGATAGCAAGAGATTGAAGACCAAAGCCCATCATGCACTTGATAAAGGAAAATCCATTGTTGCCCCTTCCTCACCCTCCAATGACTCTGACAAATCTGTGTCTTCGCGGATGCATTTAAGGGATGATTGTTTCCATGTTATCAGTGAGATTAAGCCAAAAGGCTCTGCACAGCCTAAGGCAGATTTAGGAAAATCAAGAGGTGACAGAAACAACCAAGGAAAAGTTGCATCACAGACTGGGAAATATGGCTTTTGAGTTTTATGTTATCTATTGTTGTATGATAGTTGACTTCATGGATATTTGGACATCATGTTTTATTTTGGATATATGAGTATTATTTTTGAAGATAATTTCAAATTTCAAGTGCTAAAATTGCCAAAAGTAAACATGTTGATGGGAGACACAAGGAGGTGTGTTTGCTTAACTAATGGTTATGTTATGATTGATATGATTATTATGAACTAAAGGGAGACACAAGGGGTCCCACCTACTAGTTATTATTTATTTATGACCCTTATTATGATTATTACCTTTCCCCCTAACTAAAGTTAGTTGAGTCTTCTAATTAACTTAACTAATGAGTTGGTTTAACTACTTTAACCAATTCTAACTTGTTAAAAGCAAAGAGGAAGGGAGGGACAAAGGGAAGATAGAAGCAAAAGCATGCTAAGGTTTGATCTTTGAGTTTATGTTGAGATAGTTCAGCTTTCATTCATTCATATATTCATCACAGCCTAATTCTCTTTTGTGATAGCATGGTCTTATTGTAGACAACAATATTCAAGGTTGAATCAAATCATTCAGACACTTGTTCTTCAGAGGTGTTGATCTATCTTTGATAGTCTGTGTAGACTTGTATGTTTGTGAATTAAATTTCATGACTGATAAAGGCTATTGTGCAGAGTCGAGTGGGCAACAATCTATTGCAAGTTGATCCATCTTTTAGAGTTCAGTTTTGGTTTTCTGTCAGAGGTCCTTTTATATGTTCCATCAGGGATTTTTAAGTTTGACTTTATGTATTTATGAGATTTCCAAGATTTATGTATGAGATTTTGTAAAGAAATGACTCTTTGGTGAATTGGAATGAAATAAAGGATTGCTTTATGTCTCATCTATCTTGATTATCCTCTTGGTTTCTTTACTTCTGTTCTTACATTTATTTCAACAACTGATATATTCAGAAAATTGCATAAAAAGTGAATTTCTAGCAAGCTTTTTTTTGTTGATAAAAGACTAGCCTAAGAACTCATAATTAATACTTGTGAGTTAGGATGTTATTTTTGTTGGCTATAAACATAGGGTGATATTCTCGTCTACTTTGCTTTAGCCAAGTAAAGTCTGAATTTGAAAATGCTTGAGTAAGATCAATTCATATCTTTTCCTCAACAAATCCCAAGCGGGTGTGACAAAAACTATTGTAGATTCCTTAGTGTCTTTTTGCTCACAGTAAGTCTCCCACCAATCCTTGGCATTGGGGAAAGCCTTAAGGAGTGCAAAGGTAATCTTTTCTCTATTGGAAAAATTATGAACCAAAACATACCTTTCTAGCATATTCAACCATTTGTCTAGAACATCTACATCTATGTGGCCTTCAAATAAGGGGATATCAAAATTGAATTGTACCTTGAAGCGGGTGGCGCCTCTAAAGTGGTCATTTAATGAAGATGCGTCACCTTTTGGCAACCATCGAAGGATCTGTGAAAATTTATCCATCATCTCGTTCCTTTGTCGTGCGAGGGATTCCTCTTGCAATAGTTTAAAAGGATCTCCTGCTCAATTGTCTCTCTTTTATACCATCGTGGGAGGCCATCGTGATCGATGGGGACGGTCTTGCAAGGGCTCAACTACTTTGATTCCCAACTCCTTGTACCCCGACCTTGTTGGGGACATGCACATAGAAACAAATAAAGAGAAGATTGCTCTTATGCCATTAATCCAAATTTATAAATGGAACGAAATGAAATTCATATGTATAACAAATAAATACACAAAGAAATAGTAAAACTTGACTTATGTTAATAAAGAGAACTTGTTGAAACTGTAAAAATGCATACTGAAACAAACTTGCTTGAATGGTGGCAGCTTATCTCTGAGAATAGATGTGACGACTATGCTCATTTGCAATAATATCAGTTCAATGAGGCTCCAAAGGCCTTTTCAACATAAAACATAAATGAGAAAACCATAAACATCCAAAACCCTAACCCCGGGAGATGAAACAACAAAAGGTTTGTGGGCCCCGATGGGGGTAGTTGATACGTCAACTTTCTGAGGGCGTAACTTTTGCATACGATATCCATTTGGGGTGCTCAATACACCATTGGAAAGGTATAACTGAGGATTACATATTTTGTTCAACCCAGCATCTGCCTTTGGTTACATGATGGGTGCCATTAAGCCCAAAAAATGTCGTTTAAGGCCTCAAAACAACCCGAAAAGCTTGAGACCCAAAAAACTGTAAAAAACTACCAAACTGGAAACTATTCTTTGAGCTAGTGGAATAGGGTAATGGCCACCGATATCCACCTGTATCAGTCCTCCTCCCTTAGGAATAAATGGTATCCATTGCATTGAGCGCCCCCATCGGATGGGGAAACTTCCACTGAACTTGGCTCCAAGTGAGCCACTTTTCTTGGTGCATGAGCTTCCCTACTTTGACAACCCAATAAAGTTGGATCCCTTGTTGGTGAGTGCCCTTGATCTGAGTATCCCTAATATGATCAATGGAAGCATGTTCCATGCAGTCAGGGTTGAGCTCTGTCAGTGTCAATTGCTCTGCGATATCTTATGTGTCCAATAATGGTGGGAAGTATGGTCAAAGGAGGTCCACATTGAACACTAGGTATAGGCCAAGGAAGGGAGGAATACTTAGCTCAACAGTGTTGTCACCCACAACCTTAGTGATGGTGTAATGTCCATAGAAAAGTGGACAAAGCTTCTAATGGGGTCCTGTAAGGCGCTCTTTCTACAACTGCAGCCAAACCTTGTCTCCCACCTAAAACTTGTGTGGCACCCGGTGTTGATCATGGGGATGTTTGTACTTAGCATTGTCTTTATGTAAATTATCATGGACCTATTGTCGAATGTGTTGAATCTGTTCAATAAAATTGGTGGCTTTGTCGGCCTCATATTTAGCATGGGATGATTATGCCTGTGTGGATGCAAGGGGAAGCGCAACGTCAATGGAACCCAATGGTTGAAATCTCAACCCCACTTGAAAGGGACTGTGGTCGATCGAGCTATGAAGGGATATATTGTAGTTGTGTTGAACATAGGGGAGACTCTCATCTCATGTGCGTAGATGTTTAGAGTTGTACATGCGCAAGATATGCAGGATCATTATGTTGACGACCTATTTTTGACCATCAGTTTGGGGAGGGGGGGGTGGTGGATTTGGTGAGCTTGGTGTCCAACCATGAATAGATGCTGGACTAGAATGTGCTTAGGAACTTGTTGTCCCAATTTGATATGATTTTCTATGGTATCCCAAAGTGTACCCGCACATGTTCGAAGAATATCTTGGCAGTGGCCTCTGTTGCGATATTCTTCTTGTAGGTTGTTAGGATGGCCATCTTAGAAAACCGATCAACCACCACAAAAACACAGTCATTTCCCTACTTTGTTGATGGAAGGACCAACATGTAGTCCATCGAAATGGATTCCCATGGCCTATAAGGAGTAGGCAAAGGGGTGTATAGGCCTTGCTTCTTAGTGGTTGGTTTGGCAATGGAGCAGACAGTGCATGACCTGTTATACTTGCTAACATCCTAGCACAATTTCGATCAATAGAAATTATTTTGTAGTACTTCCACAATCTTTTCCATGTCAAAATGTCATGCCATCTGACTGTAGTGAGCTTCTTGAATCAACGTCACACTCTTACTTGAAGGAACACAGAGGTGTCCTAGATGGAATAATAGTCTATACTGAAGATGAAATTTGGGGACAATCGTGCCTGTGCCCAACATCTGGTAAGTGGTAGCGAAGTCAGGATCGCTCTTGTAGATTTGGGGCCACTAAGATGCCTTGTGGCCACAGGAGTGGAGCACCGTGGTTAAGGCTGCAACTAGAGGTCGATTGAGGTAGTCAACGAAATGATTGGTGATACCTGTGTTATATTTTATGTTCAGACGAAACTGCTGCAAGTATGTGGACCACTTTTGATGGTGGTCGCTCTGCAATTTGTCTTATGTCTACATGAACTACAAAGGCTTGTGATCAGTTTGGATGACTGTCTCCTTCCCAAGAATGTAGTGCTTCCAATATCGGCGCGCTTATACAATGGAATACATTTCTTTGTCATAGGTGGGGTACTTACATATGACATCTGATAATGTCTCACTATGATATGCCACTGGATGATTGTGTTGAGTGATAACTACGCCCATGACATAGTTTCAGGCATTGGTCTTAATCTCAAAAGGTTGTTGCAGATTGAGTTAGGAGAGTACTGGAGGTGAGTACAAGCGATTTTTTAGATCATCGAACGCTTGTTGTTGTGACTTCCCCCACACGAACTTTTCCTTCCCACCACCCTTGGTCACTTGAGTGAGGGACCATGCAATATGGGAGAATCCCAACACAAACCTATGATAGAAGTTGGCAAGTCCTAAGAAAGTATGAAGCTTTCTCAGTGTGGTCAGGGCTGGCTAGTCACGAATGACTTGGATCTTAGCTGGATCCAGATGCACACCATGCTCATCAACAATGTATCCTAGGTATTGGACCATGTTCATGTCAAAGGAGAATTTTTCCAAGTTGAAATATAACTTGTGTTGTCACATAGTGTGAAAGACCTGCTAATTATGTTGTAAGTGTTCTACCCAATTCTAGTTGAATATGAGGATATCGTCCAGATATACCACCAAAAAATAATTGGTGAAAGGACGCAATATATCGTCCATCAATCTCGTGAAAATTGTTGGAGCATTTGTCAAATCAAATTGCATGACTAGCCATCCAAAAAGATCTTCTTTGGATTTAAAAACAGTCTTCCATACATCAGTATGTTCTATTGGGACCTAGTGGTAGCCAGACTTCAGGTCAATCTTACTGAAAAACTTGGCTTCCTTGAGTTGGTCAAGAAGGTCACCAATTCAGGGAATTGGGTACCGTTTCTTGACTATGATTTTGTTTAGGGCCCTATAACCAATGCAGAGTCGCCTAGTCCCATATTTCTTCTGCACTAGTACAATTGGGATCCCACAGGGTGAGGAGTTAGGTCGGATGTGCCCCTTTTGAGGCATCTCTTGGATTTGTCCCTTGATTTCCTCATTTTCCATCAGAGAGCGACGATAAACTAGCCCATTGGGTAGAAGTGCATCGGGGGTTAGATTGATTGAATGCTTGACCTGACAGTGCAACGGTACCCCGGGGGGTTAGGAGAAGATGTCTTTGGATTTTTCCACGATCTTGTCCACCTGCTTCCGCTGCATGGAGAGGCCCTGTGCAGAGGCCATGGATGTGGCTGCAACCTTCTATTCACATTGAGAGTGAATAATGAAGAAGACAATTTTCCCAGTCTGGGAAATGACCTTCCTGCATTGCTTAGCATAGATCAAAGAAATGGCGGTAGGCAGAGCTACCCCTGGTGTCTTGTACAATTGTCTACCCAAAGTAATAATAACACTACAAGGTCTAGACTCATATATAACATGTTGTTTCCACAAGTATGGTTGGCCTAAAAGAACATCGCAAACTTCAAGGGGGGCAATATCACATAATACCTCATCCTTGAAGGGCTTGATGTCATAGGGAAATGACACTATTGGTTGATGCGAAGATCTCTTCATTGGCGAAGCCACCCAATGGTGTAAGGTTGTGGGTGTGGTGTTGTCGATAGGTTCAACCACTTGACAACCTTTGTTGAGATCAGGTTCTTTTGACTTCTGCTATTGACAATGAAATGTAGTGGAGCGCCCTTCACCCACATCTGTGAGTGAAAAAGGCATTCACCTTCCTCTAGTTCTTCTGGTTCACTTGGTTGGACCTTGGTTGTAGTGAAAATGGCACTGGGTTATGCATCAATGATCCGCTTCCCCTTGTCTGGATTTGATTCAGAGTTAGAACCTGCCTCTGACTCATAGGCTTTCAGCTCGGCCATCAACAACTGCTTCGAGCGACATTCATCGGTGTTATGCCAAGGGATTTTATGGAATTCACACCACTTCCTAGTGTCTTTATTCATCTTCTCATTACCCTTCTTTGTTTTCAAGCTTGGACTAGTTGTCCTGAGGGGGTCCATCCTTGTTCTATCCTTTGTTCTGTGGGTTGGGACCACCTTTTCCTTGCTTTTGTTGTGAGGAATTTGCATATCCAAACTCCCACTTCTTCTATTTAATTTTCTGCTCGATTTTGACAACATATCGATAAGCCGCACCCAATGATGAGATGTCTAGAAACTCCCTTTATGTTTGGATGTATCTATGCAAACAACCACGGTACTTGAGCACCAAATGTCATTCGGATTTTTTGATACCTAGCTTGGTGCACAAGGTATGGGAGATATTTGTGAACTCTGGTACTATCTGGTCCCTTTCCTGTAGCAGTGTGGTCCATTTCGTATACTGGTCAACATAGCTTCCAATAGAGTAGTATTGTTCATCAATACCATACCTTAAAGAATCCCAAGTGGGTGCGATCGAAAATATTACAGATTCCTCAGTGTCCTTTTGTTCACATCAAGTCTTCCACCAATCCTTGACATGGGGACAACCTTAAGGAGCGCAAAGGTAATATTTTCTCTATTGGAAAAATTATGGACTGAAAAATACCCTTCTAGCAATTTCAACCATTTGTCTACAACATCCACATCTATCCGGCCTTCAAATAGGGGGATATCAAAATTGACTTGTACCTTGAAGGGGGCGGTGCCTCCAAAGTCTTTGCTTGATGAAGATGAGTCGCCTGTTGGCAGTTGTCAAAGGATCTATGCAAATTTATCTTTCATCTCCTTCCTTTGTCGCATGAGGGATTCCTCAAGCAACGATTTAAAAGTATTTCCTGCTCCATCGTCTCTATTTTCTTCCATTGTGGGAGGTCTTCGTGATTGACAGGGATGGTCTTGCAATGGCTCAATTACTTCAAGTCCCAACTCCTTGTATCCTAACCTCGTTGGGGACATGCATAGAGAAACAAATAATGAGGAGACCTCTTTGATACCACTGATCTGGATTTATAAATGGAATGAAATGAAATACACATGTATAGCAAAGAAATACACAGAGTTACAATAAAACTTGACTTTTATTAATAAAGAGAACTTGTTGAAACTGTAAAAATGCAAACTGAAACAAACTTGCTCGAATGGTGGCAACTTATCTCCGAGAAGATATGTGACGACTATGCTCATTCGCAAGAAGATGAGTACAATGAGGCTCTAAAGGCCTTTTTTACATAAAACATAAATAAGAAAACCCTAAACATCCAAAACCCTAACCCCGAGAAATGAAACACCAAAAGGTTTGTGGGCCTCGATGGGGGTAGTTGATACATCAACTTCCCGAGGGCGTAACTTTTGCATACTCTCTATTTGGGGCGCTCGATACACCGTTGGAAAGGTATAACCGAGGAGTACAGATTCCATTCGGCCTAGTATCTTCCTTTGGGAAAGATGTTAGGTGATGTTGAGCCCAAAAATCTCGTTTAGGACCTTCAAACGACCCTAGAAGTTTGGGACCCAAAAAACTGTAAAACAACTGTCAAAATGGAAACTGTTCTTTGAGCTAGTGGAATAGGTGGGTGGCCACCGATATCCGCCTGGATCAATGCCCTATGGAAATATGTGTAGTGTTAAGGTCCATCAAGACATTAGAGTACAATGGGCTCAATGCAGGCAACACACTACATTAGGGGGACATCATTGAGCATGGATGTTTGATTAAGTATAAGGCTAATCATACAATTTGTGGTTGTAATGGACAATTGTTAGTAATAAACCTTATGGGTTTGATAATGGGTTTTCTTCTAGTACTCAGGTTCTAATTTGTGGTATGTGATTGATATTTATGCTTGTTTGAGTAATTGTTACAGTATTCATGTGCACTAGATAAATACTTGTGATTAGACATGATGATTGAGACAGTGATAAAAAAATATATTCTTACGAAATATGGTGGTGTAATGATATTAAGATTGTACATAACTATTTTCTCTTTTTTCTTTTAAATGTTAGGGTTAATATCCTCAACATTTAGTAATAAATAATCAAATTCATATGTCATTATTGTATAAATAACATAATGTTTATAGCCCAAGGGATTAGCTCAACTGGTTGTTGTTAATGTTAATAGGCGTTTGGATAGTTTTGTGTTAATATGTGCCCAGTTTGAATCCCCTTGGGTGAGGTGCACTAGTTTACCCATATGGGTTAAATAAGGATACCATTCACGAATATGGAGAAGCATCCATTGGGTTTCCCAACACAATTTTCCTTGGGAAAAAGCCCCTTAGGTTTGCTTAGTCGGTTTGAACCAACCAATTTCAAGACAAAGATTGTTGAAAGTTCATGAGTTCAAGTGTGGTGGAGTCGCTCTAGGTTAGGAGTACATATTGTACTTCAACAACGTTTTACCCTGGATGCCATTCACCAAATGTGAGAAAATGCTTGGAAGATTTTCTCAAGAATATTTTCCATGAAAAAAACCATAATATTATGACTTACAATTATTCATATATAGACCCACGTGAATAACAATAAGGAAATATTTTAAAATAGAGTGTTATATTTTGAAAGGCACATGAAGAAATCCAAAACCTTTACCCTTGGCAGTTAATCCTCGATGGAACGATAGTAGCATCTAAATGTGCAAATGTCATAGTAGGCACAGGGTCGGTAAAGTCGTCAATAGGTACATAAACTGCTTGAATCGAGGTTATGGATCCCTTTTTTGTGGAAGTAATTCTCTCTTGCAAAGAACTCATTTCTGTGCCAAGAGTTAACCGATAACCCACAACGAAAGGCATTCTGCCTAATAGGGTGGATACCTTTGATGCTGCTTGGACAAAGCAAAAGATGTTATCAAATAAATACTAATACTAATACTAATACTATTAATAATATATTTTTAAGGTCACGGTCAATCCAAACACCAAATTGGTGTATGAGACCCCCTTGTTTGTGGGACAAGGGACCCCCTCCACACAACTTGCTCATTAACATCTCATAAATATTCCACCATAATTAAAATAATTAAACCAACTCTCATACAAGCCAGTGCTATTCATTCATCTAACCATAAACTAGAGCCACTTTTGATTTTGAGATGTCTAGTTGGTTTCTTTATTTAACATAGAAAGACCTCACGATTAGGCCTAACACTAGTCCATGAATTTAGGTGTTTACAACTTATAGAGTTCATTTCCATCCTTCGGAAATTGTGGACACAAAAATGATTTTATTGGATTTCAACGAGTCAAATTCTATGATACCAAGTTTAAGAGAGTAAAGTTCTAAGATACCGAGTCTACCACTTGTGCTTATGTTCTCGTGGCAAAGTGGTCACAAAAATAATTTTAAACGAATTCAGAGAGGAAAGTTCTAAGATAATGAGTTGAGTCAAAAAGTCAAGTATCCCTCTTATGGTCCACATAAAGTGAAAAGTCAAAGCAATGTTTACGAAGACTTAGACACAAAATTTTGACATAGGAGCGCGCCAGAAATTTTTGACAAAGTAGCGAGACTTATAGAAGTGTCTACGAAGACTTAGATAAATTTTGACAAAGGAGCGCCACAGAAATTTATGATCAAGTAGCGAGACTTATGGATTCTAGTTTCTTTGTAAAAAGTTGACACACCAATGACAGCATAATTACATAAATAAAAGTAAAAGGTAAAAAGTGATGTATACATATACTTTTTCTAATAGTATCCCACTAACGAAAATCGTGATGAATTGACTTAAATAATTTTATCCCACTAACGAAAATCGTGATGAATTGACTTAAATAATTTGGTACATAATTGATATTAAAAAAACACATCTCCATGGGCTAAACCTTTAAAATGGGAGACCTTTAAGTATAAAGTATTTTATATTTAAAAATGTAAATTACAGTGTTGTTAGTAAAGCGCTTTATGAATATAAGGTATCAATTATAAAGCATAAGTAAAGTGTTTTATGAATATAATGTATTGGAAAAAGATAAAATGGTGTATTGGAAAAGGATAAAAGGTTACATTTCATAGTTATAGAAATTATTTTAAAAGGATTGTAGTGTTGTACTAAATTTTTATAAATCAATATTCACGATTCACGATAAACAATTTATAGAATGTAGATAAACCATTAAAATGGGAGACCTTTAAGTATAAAGTATTTTATATTTAAAAATGTAAATTACAGTGTTGTTAGTAAAGCGCTATATGAATAAAAGGTATCAATTATAAAGCATAAGTAAAGTGTTTTATGAATACAATGTATTGGAAAAAAGATAAAATGTTCTATTGGAAAAGGATAAAAGGTTACATTTCATAGCTATACAAATTATTTTAAAAGGATTGTAGTGTTGTACTAAATTTTTATGAATCAATATTCAAAATTCACGATAAACAATTTATAGAATGTAGAAAAACCATGTTAATGTTGTAGTTTAAAGGTAAATAATAAATATAACTTTAAAAATAATTAATCTACATTCTAATTTCTTATTAGATCCAATTACCAAATGTAAGGTGTCTTACATGAAAAACCAAATAAGAAGTTATGATATCAATACTCATTTCAAGGTATGCAAAAACTCCTCACCTAAATTACATTAATAATAACGGGTAAATCCTTTTATAATGAGTGATTGCGTGTAAAAAGAAAAATGTTTTTATAACTCATGTAAAAAAAGTTTATATTTTCCGTAACTTTTTATTCATAAATAAGAAAAGAGGTTACATTTTATCAATGCATGTTATAAGAACATTTCATAAGAGTTCCCTACTTCAAATAAATATGTGATAATATTATAAATTATTGTACATTTAGTTGTTGTATTAAAATCGTCTTCAATCTTACTTTTTTTTCTTTTTTTTTTCAACTTTTTGTCACACCCCTTAAAAAGTTCCACAATGATTAAAGATGAATTAGATATCAAAAGGCTAAGATTCAAAGGAGAAAACAAATGTCCAATATTCAAAAGTCGTGGCAATTCTTTATCATAATTAGTGTTGTCAAAATCATGTATTATGATGAAGCTTCATTTGTAATGACCATTTAAAAGGGATTCATGTTGTCTTCTTTGTCCTCATTCATCACTTTTAGACAAACGATGTTCTCCTTCTCTGGAATTGTAGAGTTCTAATTTACATCATTTTGATCTTCTACGTCCTATAGATCTGGTTGCTCATTGTTAGAATAATAGGTGTGCTTGTTTCACCATAGACAATATAGCAATATTGTCACCCAACCATATGCACAAAGGCCACCCCCAAGCACCTTAACCTTGACTGAGAGAATGATTCTGGAAGCAAAACCTAGAACCGATAGCCAACCAAGGTAACATACCTCTCTCTAGAGCTAGCGTACCATGCAGAAAGTCCAAACCATAACCAAAGAGAAAGTCCAAGCCAAAACCGAAATGCCAGTTGCAACAATTGTAGTTGCAGCTCCTCTCCAGACTTGCACACCACTGGTCTTATGCAGTTGTGAGAGAGAGTGTGTCAAATGAGCTCTAGCACCCTCTTATTTATAGTCCTCCAGTGATCTAACTGGGTCGACTTCTACTTCTGGAGGTTAATAGCTCAATAATAAATATTCTCTTGAGTCAACTTGTCTCCTAGGGTTATTATCCAATGTTTTAGGGTTTCTCTTGCTTCTCGGAATATTCTAGTCTCTTCAGGGTTACACGTAGAGGTTAATACCTCTTGCAGCTACCATAATATCAACACTCCCTCCTAGTTATGGAGGTATTAAAGGCAATGGTCTTGAGCACATACATACCATTCAATCGGTAGCATCATCATAGCCACACAGGTTATCTCATGGTCAAGTCATGAGCATTGTCATTACTATCAGTATCATCTAATAGCATCAATTGCATCATCTCTCGAAGCCATACTCCATTTGAGTAATCGGGCATGATGTTGAATATTCACTCACTCCACAGAGTGATACAAGAATCATTCTTCTAATCTGGACATACATTTTAGAAGAATGACTGTACTGGACCATTTTCCACAGGGATAATGTTTGTCCATAAACATATTGTTTATCCATCTAGCTGGCAATCATCTCCAATGCTAGTGATAGTCTCCATGGCAATTAAAACAAAGCCATCCAATATAACACAATTGTGTATATCCATAGTAGTACAAAACTACTACCTAGTGGTACACAACCACTTCTAGTAACACACAACTACTAACCAGTGACACTCAGTCACTACCAGTGGATCACATCCACCACAATAGCATACAACTATTGTCCAGAGACATACAATCTCCATAACAATCATATCATCTGATATCAACCTGCATAAAACAATATCATGATATAAATTGAGTCATCTGGGCCATTCTTCCACTCACATCTGTGAGATATGGAAGAGCATCTGCCCTCATAAAGTAAACATCAGCGATGGGATATCTGGACTATTCTTCTCAAGCATAGAAGAATAATTGTCCCTGATTTCTGAGCCTGGACCATTCACCTAATTGGGCCATTCCTCCGGCACTAATCATAATGTAACCTGGAGAGAATGAGTCTGCCCTAGGGAATGCATGTCCCTGATTGTTGAAGCTAAACCATTCGCCTAACTTGGCCATTCCTCCGAAATTAATCATAATGCAACCTGGAGAGAATGAGTTTGCCCTAGGGAATGATTGTCTGGACCATTTCCTATGGAAATGATTGTCCTGTACCAACCTCCAAAACAGACCATTCTTCGAAACTGCTCACAATTGCGGACTTTGAAAGAATGACTACCCGATGAGGCTGACCATTCTACTTGACCACTACTCAAAATGAATGCCAGGAAGAATGATTGTCCTAGAACATTCCCCCACACTGGCCACAAGGGGAATAATTGTCTATGGTACATCAACAATCTATCGGATCATTTTCATTACGAAAATGATTGTCCGATATGGACCATTTTCCAAACTGGAAAATGCTTGTTCGTCAGAAATCTCGAACCACTTTCTGAACTGGAAAGGAACTGCCCATCCTAGACCATTTTCCGAACTGGAAAATTACTATCCATAAATCAATAACATATCAGTGCTCTCTCCCAACCTGGGAGTAATCACTTCCTTTTTCCAATAAGGAATTCGTCTCTGCGAGCACCAACTTGTCTCTTAAGTATGCAAACTTTTCATCTAGGATAAAGGCTTTACCAAAATATTTGTTATCTTTTCATCTGTGGAGATATACTGGAGAACCACTTCTCTCTTCTGGACTTTATCACGAAGAATATAATGCTTGATATCAATGTACTTGGGCCTGTCATGGAACACCGGTTTCTATGAAAGCTTCACATAGCTCTGATCATTACAATATACCATGGTTGAATTCAACACTTGATCAGACGGTCCAAAAATCAACTTATTGCTTCTGTACAAGCATCGCAAGTTGCAATATACTCTTCTTTTGCAGTGTTGATTGCAACGCACTTATGTTTCCTACTAGCTCATGACATCGTGGCAAATCTCAAACTGAAACATTTCCAAGTAGCACTTCTTCTGTCATCTGCACTCCTTGCCCAATCTGAATCGATAAATTCATGCAGTTGTATGTCATAATTTAAATGTCCCACAAAAGAAATATCCAGTTGAGTATTCTCCAAATACATTAACAAGCCAATCAATTGTCAATACAAAGATGGGTCTACTGGATTAGAGTCGCTTCAACTTCTTCAGATCTGTTATCATGGGAGTTAGCCATAGATTTGCAATCCACCATCCCAGACTTATGAGTAACCATAGGAAGTTTTCACCATGCTTATACTGTATATGAGATACTCTTCATCAAGTTGCTTGAATCCATAAAAGGTCTTCTTCCATTTGCATACAAGTGTCTCTTTCTAGTATAAGCTTCTTTCTTGATTTTCTTTATTGGGAAGAACAATGTTTTACATGTGAATTTCAATCCATGGATACTGCAAGAGGTATATCTGGTTTACTTGAACAAGTTGTCGTCGTAGTATTCTCCCTTCTTCTGGAAGAACTTCTAGTTTTGAATCTCGCAATGCTTTCATTCCTAAGTCTTTTTCACATTTTCTTACATACATTGTTTTTCATCACAACTTCCATTTCTTCTGGTTGATTGCTTCTAGTGGGTTCAAACCAAGCTGGTAGTCTTATGATTCTCCGTATAATAACTGGTTGTTTTGGATTTTCTTTCTTTCTTGGAATCTTCATGTTCTTCCTCGTGTTCATCTTTAGCTTTTGGGTCCATGGAGTCTTCTATAGATTCCATGCCCTTCCTTCTTGAAGATTCCAACTTCTTCCTTTCATCATAGGAACATGGATGTAGATGGAAAACCAAGGATACTTGAGACTTCTTTTCAAATAAGACTTCTTCTAGAGTCAAACTGAACACATGTTGCTTATCATGGCTGCTACTTTCAATGGGAACATGGACAGATACTTCATAATCTTCACAGATTCTTCAATGGATCATATCAGTTAGGATTAGCTCCCTCCTGATCCCGGCTTCATGCACAAATGCATGCTCTTCTTTTGGAATTTTGTAATCAACTCCCTCCATCTAAGAGAGTGCATGGTTCTGTCTGCATCCTTATTGCCTTCTGCAGAGTGTCACAAGTCTTATTCTAATTTCCTCTTAATTACTAACTTCTTTCTGATTTGAATCCTTTTGGGTCTCTTCAAGTTTGATCCCGATTTCGGCCTATCTGACAGTTGTTACTTATATAATATATTCCTCAGGAATTTGTCAATGTACTTCATCTTCTTATAGTTATTGTAATAACAATCCTTATCTTGTTATTCTTCCATAGGTATTGTTTCACTGACCATCTTTTATTCTAAGAAATAGATATGCATGATATGTACAGGAACTATGTAAACATGGTATTTACAAGAACTATGTTATATAAGAATATTTACCTTGATTAGAATAAGAAGTATCTTTTATCCTACTTGGATTCTTTGAGGGTTCCCTTTGTTCGACAACTATTGCTTCGTCTTTTTCCTTCCTTTTCTTTAAATTGGGCCAGTGGTTCCTGTTGTGACCATATTTTAGATAGTTGAAGAATTATATCCTTTTCTTGATTTGGTTTCTTCCTTAAGCCAAACTTCCTCTTATTCCTGAAATTCTTGAATGTTGTTGTGAAGGCTTGATCATCATATTTCTTTTGGGATTTCTATTTTGTGTTAATCCTTGATTCTTCTTGTGCACACCAAGTCCAAAGTTCTTCAAATGTGGGTTACTCATTTCTTGTGTTCATGCTTGCGGTAAATGCATCCCACGTCTTGGGAAGGAAATTGAGTACTATATTTACCAATTCCTTTTCTGAAATGATTTCTTCAATAGCTTATAGTTGATCTCTTAACTGAGAGATTCTTACAAAGTATGATGTTATACTGTCATCATCATTCATTTTCATGTAACGAATCTCATTCTTCAGACTCATTACTTGTCCAATGTTTCTGACTGAGAAGAGGTTAGTTAGGACATCACACATCTTCTTAGATGAGTCAAGATGAGAGATGTAGGGTATCAATTGGTATTTTACAGAGTCCACTATGATACTCATAGCGTTGATGTCATTATCCTTGAACTTCTCCATAACTGCAATGTTATGAGGTTCCTTCTCTTTTCCTGCTTCAAACTGTGGTTCCATGATCTTGCCTTTCACGATATCCAACACTTTATTCTTGGCAAGGACGAGGTCAATCCTTGTCTTCCATGCTTTGAAGTTAGAGGCCCCTTCTAACTTGTTTTTTTGACTTCATAGAGTAAGTCATGACTGTTTTGACTTGGTCAACCTTTGACTTTGATAAAAAAAACTCAAACTTGACGTCTTGGCTTGCTAAGAGTACTAGGAGGTGTGCTAGGCTAGGGCGCACTAGGCTATCCAGGAAATAGGTCAAGATCTTCACTTAAGGTGCCTTAACAAGAGGGTTAGGGTTTTGTTGGTACAGTAAAACTTTAACTGCAACTACAACTGTAACTGAACAAATCCTCCCAATCTATCTTCCAGTGTTTAGACTGTCCGAAGATAGTGTGGGCCCATAACCTGTTAGAATAATAGGTGTTCTCATTTCACCATAGACAATATAACAATATTGTCACCCAACCATAGGCACAAAGGCCACCCCCAAGCACCTTAACCTTGACTGAGAGAATAATTTCGGAAGCAAACCCTAGAACCGATAGCCAACCAAGGTAGCGTATCTCTCTCTAGAGCTAGCGTACTAGGTAGAAATTCCAAACCATAACCAAAGCGAAAGTCCAAGCCAAAACCGAAATGCCAGTTGCAACAACTGTAGCTGTAACTCCTCTCCAGACTTGTGCACCACTGGTCTTATGCAGTTGTGAGAGAGTGTGTGTCAAATGAGCTCTAGCACCCTCTTATTTATAGTCCTCCAAGTGACCTAACTAGGCCGACTTCTACTTCTGGATGTTGATAACTCAATAATAAATATTCTCTCGAGACGACTTGTCTCATAGGGTTATTATCAAATGTTTTAGGGTTTCTCTTGCTTCCCGAAATATTCTAGTTTCGTCAAGGTTACATGTAGAGGTTAATACCTCCTGCAACCATAATATCAACACTCACATTCTTGTAATATTTTTGGTGTACATTTATGTCTTTTGTTCCTTTTTGAAGTGTAGTGTGCATGAAGACAAGAACCCTGGAGATGCCCTACTTATTGGTAAAGTTGACACCAAAATGTCATATTTTCATAATCCAAAGTTTGAACCCAAAGAAAATTACCCCATTGTAATAACATCTAATTTGGTAGACGCTCACTAATGTCAATCACAACACATATTTTGACATACGTGGAAAGACCTAGTTTAATTCGATCTTGATATGTTTTGATGTAATTGGCCAAAGTATTGCCAATATCTTTAAGAACTGTTAAATGCTAAAAACAAAGGGGTAGATTTGGGAGTTGAATCCAAACTCACACCTTTATTATAGACATAATAGAAGGATCAAAATCAAAGAACCACTAAGTAACAAAAATGCCTACTCTACTTGAAAACCAGGGACCCTTCTCTAATTTATTTTTGATAATTAGTGATATTTTTGAACTTGACAATAAAGAAACCCTTAGAGTAGAAACAAACTCGACAACACTTTGTCCATGTCGAAAAAATCCATTGGCACAATATAAAATAGAAGGCCATAAGTCATTGAATCTATAAATTACTGTTGAAGATTGGTAAAAAGAAAGCAACCTATAACCTTCGGCTTTGAGATCCCCAATTTGGGTACCTCTTCAAGTTTCTCCACAATATACTCGTAGATATAGAAGGGTTTGAAGTTGTTGAATTAGATTATTTATTTTGAACTGTATCCTTAAAAGAAAGAGGTTTTGAGAATGACAGATCGCCATTTCCCACAACTTCTCCATTAAATTGCAATGCCATGATAAGGGTTGAATCTTTGCAAATATGATGATCAAAACATTATGCCAGATCCTCCAATTATTTACCCTTGTAAAGAAGATGTTTTTAGGGAGCAGGAATCCCATGGCAATGTTCCAATTTTTTCTTTAAATCCACCACATAACTGATAGAATTCGCCCACATGCATAAGGGAACTAGATCATAATTTGAAATTTAGCTTTTCTGTTATGGTCTACGTCAAAAAATTGTTGAACAAAGCTTTCTTCAAATACTTGACATGCAATCATTCTATCAAACACTTGCCATGCATTAACAAAAAGACCCATTATACTCGAAAACTAGGAACCCTTTTCTAAATCTCTTTGATAATCAATGATATTTTCAAACTTGACAATAATGAAACCCTCATAGTAGAGATAAACCTTAGAATACTTTGTCCATGTCGAAAAAAATCCATTGGTACAATTTAAAATAGAAGGCCATAAGGCTTTGAATTTGTGAATTATCGTTGAAGATTGGTAAAAAGAAAGCAAACTTGTAACCTTCGATTCCTAGACCTCCAATTTGGGCACCTCTTCCAGTTTCTCTACAATATACATGTAGATATAGGAGGGTTTGAAGCTGTTGAATTACATGATTTATTTCTAACCATATCCTTAAAAGAAAGAGGTTTTGAGTATAATGGATCACCATTTACCACCACTCCTCCATTGAATCGCAGTGCCATGATAAGGATTAAATCTTTGTAAATATGATAATAGAAACGCTGCAACAAATCCTCTAATTATTCACCCTTGTAAAGAAGATGCTACTAGGCAAAATGAATCCCTCAACAATGTTACAATTTCTTCTTTAAACCCACCATATAACTAGTATAAGTCACCCACATGCATAAGGTTTTCCGATAAAGGAACTTGATCATAATTTGAAAGTTTATCTTTTTATTATGTTCTACATCAAAAAGTTGTTGAACAAAACTTTCTTCAAATACTTGGCATACAATCATTCTATCAAACATTTGCCATGTATTCAACATATAGACATAGATCATGTCAAACACTTCGTATAAGTTTCTTCAAATACTACACTTACATGAAACTTGTATAAAATGAAATTTTTTTGACAGGAAACTTGTATAAAATGAGATTTCCTCTCATTCCTAGAATAGTACCCACTACAAACCCTCAACAATTTAACAAACTCTTAAATATACTACACATTTCTCTTAAATATACTACACATTTTTTTCAATTGTGAAATAATTTTTTTAATATATAACTCATCCAAAATCAACATTTCTCTTAAATATATTACACATTTTTTCAATTGTGAAATATTTTTTTTAATATATAACTCATCCAAAATCAACTCTTTATTTATTGTGAACTAATTTCTTTTAATATATAACTCATCTAAAATCAACTCATTCATATTATAAAATAAAATTTCATGCTATAAAATACAATTTAAATTCAATTAAAAAAATAACTTTTCCTTAAAATCATTCTCCCTACACTCAATCAACCACAACACAGAGATTAAATATAAACCAACCAGAAGGAGATTAAATATAAACCAAAATTTTTGCTTTTAAATAATTTTCTCATTTTCCATGGGTACTAAATTCCCCGTAAGTACATGTAATTTCTTTAAATTTTACTTTCACCAACTGGACAATTGGGTATGGACGGATGTGGCAACGATGTCCGCACAGTTCGGGTTAGTGAGAAAAGTACAGCCAGTCTCCCAAAATAGAGAATGTATCATTAATTAGTTATTTAAAGTCTCAACGAATTTGCAATCAAGCTACTACATTCTTTGACTGCACCAGTGTTAAACCAGTCCGTGACTGCGGCTCAATCTCAGGAAGAGAATCAATTCAAAATTATTGTTCCTCGGAAGTCAGAGAACTGGTAATTCCATCCCACTTTGATCGATCACCGTGAGATCCGAACCATAGCAGTTTGATTTAACGCGCGCAGGTCTGGGTCTGGGTTTGGCCGGCCAAATGAAATCCTAGACCCCACAGGCACCTCGAATTCCAAGGTCAATCCAATGGCTGTTATCATGACACTTTTACTATAATCGGAATTCCATACGCATAGTACGCAGAAGATGCGCGTTCTTTAATACGAAAGGTTCTGGCTAAAGACGAAAACGTAGACAGGAAAGAGTCAGACGAAAGAGTCAGGGAAAGCTGTTTCGTCTGGAGTTGCTGCAGTCGCGGACCTTTCATATTCGCAACATTTCTCACACGTTTTTGTCGTAAATTCGTCATTTTGAAGCATTTTCGGACTCTTCTCCACGATCTTCGACGGTTCATGCGAAACGCGGGTATTCTTTTGGCTTAAGTTTCGTACTCTGTATTTTGTCTTAATTTTGTTAAATTTAAAGCTTTTTCGGGCTCTTCTTAACGGTTTTTGACAGTGCATGCGAATCACGGTTATTCTTTTGGCTTTCGTGTTTTGTATTTCTGGTAGGTCATGGATTATGAACAAAAAAATACGAAACATTTCAGAGCTCAAAGCAATTTTTTCTAGAATTCTGCTCCCCGACTAAGATACTCGTGGTTTGCAACTTCGCAGCTTAGGTTGATATTATAAGAAAACGGAAGGCCGAATTCGAAGGGCTTTAAAGAAATAATTCGCGAATTTCTTTGAAGGATCAAGGTTGAAACATTTTAAAGAATTTACGACTGTTACAGAAGTTTCAGAAGCTTCCAGAAGGAATCACAGGGATTTCTAGAGCCGGGACATGTCGTCCACAGTAGCTTCGCAGTGGCGTGAAAAGGCTACTGGATTCTTTTCATCTTCTAGTAAGTGCATTGTCTGCTTTGTAAAATCGGGGGCAATTTTGTATTGCGAAATTTTATTTAAAGCTAGTTTTGTAATATTAAGAGTCATTTACAAAATGCTTGTCAATTTAAATAAATCCGCGCTGGTCAAATAGAAATTTCATCGGGCACTCTCACGGCGTGTGCGATTGAGTCAAAATTTAGGCGGCTCTGCGATTTCCGATCGAGTTTGAGTAAGTCAACGTGAAATAAGCTTTGCAGAATGTTAAATTTCAATGAAAATTCTCAGTTTAGATCGATAATTACTTTAGGATTCAGACATGTAACACTTATTTTGATCTTAACCGAAGCGCATCAATGGAATAAATACTAGGTGCACTTTCATTGAAAAAAAAGGCCTAAACAGAATCCTGTGCGAAAGCAAAATAAAATAGTCCTAAATTAGGTTTAATTTAGTCCTAAATTAGGTTACATTAGCCTCTAGTCCTATATATTATCGGAAACTCCGCCCGGAATTGTTGAAAACGCGTTTAGGAAATGTTTCCTAGTACCTAACTCCTCTGAAACACGGCTGAAACGTTTCGGTGACATTTTGGAACGTTGAATTAACCGTTTCTACTGGTTTTGGCCGTTGGTAGGCGTATTGCCATTTCAGCCGATATTTAGATTGTTAAAATGAAAAAAAAAAAAAACATTAAAAAATTAGAAACAAAATATGCTAATAGTAATTTCTTACATATCAACTTATAAATAGAATTTCTTACAAATCAACTTATAAATAGAGGGCTTGGGCCATACATAATAATAACACAATTTTTGGCTTTATTTCCAAATTAGAAATTCATTAATAGTATTCAATTTTAATTTTTCATGTCTAGCTCCAGCGGTTGAGTGCTTTGAGCTCCATGCAGGAGGGCTTGGGGTTGATTCCCTACGCTTGCTGCCTTTGTTGCTACAATTCTGCTACAACAACAAATGCACAAAACTTTGTATCCATCTCTTGGTCTTCACTCAATAGAGCTCATCAACCCAACTTCTCCATGAATGCTGCAACCTCCTATGTCCTGGAATGCTGTGTTTACTGCCTGGCAAGGTCATTGTTGTAGGGTTTGATCTACTCTCAGATGTCTTTCAGTCTTTGGGTCGGTCATGAAGCTGTTCACTCTCCACCTCCCCTTTCCTTTACTTGATGTCCTTCCTTTAGGGTGACATGCTTGCTTTGATCGGCCTGCCAGTACTTGGTCACACCTGTCACCACATCCGGTGCACAATAATGCTTTTCTGTTCTTGCCTTGGGTGTTAGTGCCAAGAGAGATGATTGTTTCTTACTGGAATGTATTCTTTATTGACAACAAAATTAGTGGTAGTGCTTGCAATTTCCTCGTTTGCTTTGCCCTACACTCAAAATATCAGAAAGCCTATTTATTCTGTTGAAATTCTGTGAATTTGCAAACAGACAAGACAGATAAGATCCATTGAACTTAATTTTTTGACACTGAATTGGCTTTCTGTATGATTTCAATCGAAGCAAAAAATGATGCAGTTTCTTAAAGATGTAAAAAGATGAGCAAAAATAATTTAGACAACATCAAGCCTATAATTGTCAGAATCCATGATTGGCTTTGGTGCAAATATGCAAATAGACGATGCCAAACTTTTGTAGAAACAAACCTTTTTGCTAGTCCAAATCACTATGATTAACACTAGGGCCGTGTCCTCCAGACTGATATCTTGAACAATCAATTATGGCAATGAGATTTTTTTCTAATAAATGAAAGAGTCATCTGCGCCAAAATTTCATGATGTATCCTGTCAGATATTTTAAGGGTGGTAAGAAAAATGAACTTGACCTTACTCGTCAAAACCATCATTGACACAGCGATGCAAAGCAGCAAAATAATTTTGCAGAAATATAATCTCACTTAAGATAATTGCTAATTTGGAATGGTCCTTATGTGTCGAGATTTATATGGGTCAACAGAATAATAGATGGAAACAAATCTCACCCAAATTTTGAAATAGCCTCCTCTCAAGTCGGCTAGAGAGAGACAGGTCTAGTGTGCTAGAGAGAAGTGCAAAAGCCAAACACCACTGCTGAAAGTAGAAGTACATAAGTGCACCCAAGAGAAAAATGTCAATCACAAGGGAAACAATGCCAAAATAGAGTGCTCTTAGGCTTACAACACTTGGTATTTCAGATCAAAGAGATCACAAGATGAGATGAATCATGAGACAAATGAGAGCTTGAGTTGTGTATTTACTATTTATTCACTACTCAAGTGAGGCATCCCTTCAAGAGGGGGTTATGGGCCCACAGAACAAGGGCACACACCTCAAAAGGGTTATTGAGCCTACATATCAAGTTTGACTAGATCAGCCTTCACCATAAACCTAATATACAATAATTGAAATAAAATATGGCCTTAGCCATAATGACAAATACACAAGGATACATATGAATGGGTTAAGGCCACATGCATAGATTACACCAATAATTCCAACACCGCCTTTGAGCTAAACAAGGGGCCACAAAGAGAATTCATTACAATACAAGATTGCAAATTTTACGTCCCCTTAATGTTGATCAAAGGGCCAGATCACCACCTTGAATTCCACATTGCTTTTTCATAAAACCATCAAGATCATCAACTCAACAAATGACACTGATCTCTAGAGAGATTTAGGTGCGAGACGTTGTAGTTCAGCAGGGCATCAAAATACCGAGTAATGGCTTGTGGTGGAGAAGATTCCTCTTGATAGTGCTCAAATGGGCCAGCAAGAAACCCAACTGCATCAGATTTTTCTTGAAAACAGTTAGTAATCTCAGCATGAAGGCCATGAGGTGGAGGAGAAAAAACCCAAAAACCTAGACATGATTAGGATGTGTTTGTGTCAATTGAAGATACATTGACTCCAGCATACTGGTTTCTGGCAAAATAAGTTACACTGCATCTTTCAAGCGCTACTTGAAGTACCTCAAGGATGAATGAAAATCCAAACAATTTAGTTAGCATAGTCAAACTCACTCTGAACAGATTCTTGACAGAATTGTGTTTTAAGTTAATTTGATTGCACTTATCCCTATTTGCCTGTGAGCGCTTAAGCTATGCTTCATCGCATTTTTCTCAACATAATCCTTGGCAAAAGCCAGTGCTAAGCAGAAAAAAGATAAGTAAGCTAATTAATCTTTATCATTAATTCATAACAATCCACAAATCAGGCCTCAGATGTGCGTTACAGAAAAATAAGTTAACTTGGACAAATAAAGTGAGAACATCAGCTAAAGAGCTTTGTGAATTGCCTTTTTGTTACCAAGGAATGGACGAAAACATAAATAATTAGTATGAAGTAGCAAATAAATTCTGAGTTAATATCTATAAGGGCTTCGTTGGGAAAATTATTAGCTGTAGCTGGTTGAAATGGTCATAAATTTCTATTTTTTTCTATTAACAGGCATCAAGCTAAAACAGGCAAGTCAGACAGCAGGTGCATTTGTAGGAGAGGTTGCAAAGGATGCAGGATCTAGTGTTACAGAAGCAGCCGAGCGTGCTGGAACTGCATTCAGGACGCAATGGAGTCTTCTTCAGCAATCTAGACAACAGCAGCCATCGCAGTTATCACATGATTCTATGCAGGAGCGTATTCTTTCTGCTGCAGCTTCAACAAGTACACTGCTGAAGAGGAGCATATCAGAAACAAAGGAAAAAGTTGCTACTGGAAAAGTTATAGTTGGAGAGGTACATCCTGGGCTTGATTATTCTTTGTATCGCAGTGCATTTTGAGACACATCTTCTTGGGTAAGAACACTTGATCAAAGAAGTGAAAGAAACAAACAAAAACACTGGTTGTTGGATTGCTTTTTTATGTATTTTCCTTTTGAAGTCAAGAACAACATCAGTCCACATATTATGGGCCTAATTTATGGGGACTGTTTTTTCTTTTTAGGGAAACAACATTTCGGGGCTTCATATGTTTGATGCTTCCTAATGTGAAAGGATATCCTCTGTCTGGATTTTAATTTTTCTATGATATACCGATCACTTGATTTAATCCTCACACTAAAAAGTAAACACCCAAGATTATAGGCATCTGCATTATCTGGCTGTTAATTAGATTGCTTAGTTAAAGACTTTACTGAAGTATCAAAGTATCACTGTGACCACTAGCTACAACCAATCCTAAATTACATACGATGAGGCCAAGATGAAACATTGGAAAAAAGCCAGAAAACCACTAGTAAGGATATATAAACGCAGAGTCAGTTATGAATTGAGTTGATGTCAAAAAACAATACAAGTACTGGTTGCTTGAATTTGAATTTCCGGTGGCAAGTTGCAAGTTGCAACTATGGGTCATGAGCTGGAATGCAAAACAAATAGAAGAATTCCTCACAGAGGAGCAACATATATGCCTTCATATATCCAAATCATCAGTAGCAGGAGGTAGTGTTTGTTCTCCACTCAACTCAAATTTCAATAAAAAGATATTGGATGCTGAGGAAGGTATGTGCGTAGCTTGTTAGCTGCTCAAGAAGACTTTCCAAAACATACAATAAAACTATGAATAATAAAGTTTTATTCCGTTACGCAAATAATGTGGTGCATACAACCATGTATTTGATCAATTGACAATTGTTAGCAGTAGCTGTAAACAGCAATATTAATACAAAGATATTGGATGCTAAGGAAGGTATGTGCCTAATTTGTCAGCTGGTCAGAAGGTTTTTAAAAACATACAAGAACACTATGCATAATAAAATTTGTTTTTTCCGAAACAGAGAAAGAGGGGATTTTATTTATTTATAATAAAATCAAAGGATCACATAGTGCTTGGCTGTCAGCTTTCTATTTCAACGGAAAATCTAAATTAAAATTAGCCCCCCCTCCTCTCGTTTTAATTTTAAGCTGAACCAGAAAACAAGAAATCCTTCCAAGTTCCAAGTCATAGTTACTCAACATAGTGCATTAAGATTTCATAGTATCTTTTGTTAGGTGACTTACTTCCTGAAGTGTAATTGTCCACAAAATCATGGTCCTTCATCCGATATTGGAAAGATATTTTCTTGCCATCACGGGGCCTAGATTAACTCCCTTGTTTTCCCAATAAACCGCTCAAGTGTTAAATTTTTTTTCTTACATGGGTGGATTTAATTTCAATCAACTTTGTTTTTCATAGTCAAAACTATAGCTAATACGAATCCTGGCTTCTCTAAAGCTTCTAAAATATTATTAGTCAATATTAACTATTGTGAACATACTTTCAGAGAAAACAATTACAAAACTCAGACACAAATCTCCTTTCAGCCAAACAAAATTATCCCAGAAACTAAGCTTAGATGATACCTGCCCTGGAGTCAACCATGTCTTTTTCCAGATTTATGCTTCTGGTCTCTGGTATTCTTTTTCAGGGATTGAAGATTTGATTCAGTTTCCAACCCCTTCTTAAGATTCAAAACATCCTCAGATAAAATAGGTACCTCTTGTTTCTTTTCCACATTTCTGAATTCTGGAGATGTTGGCTCTTGTGAATGTTATTATTTGGAGAGGAACTCCTGCGTGCTGTCTCTTCTTCTTTTCTTGATCTATCTATTTCACTTCAAAATCTCACATTTCTTTTCCTTTTCTAATTCCATAGCTGGTGCTTGTTATATATAATAACACACACACATATTCTATTTTATTTACCCGAGGGTCATGACAAATGGCCATGAATTTTCAGGAAGGGAACGAATACAATGTATATTCTCTGCCCTATTCAGTTTACCATTCACCATTCACCTCTCATAAGTTCCAACACCATTCAGTATTTTAATGCCTATTTCTTGGTAGTTGCCCTGAATTTGGCCTTATGGCCTGCAACGGTCATTTTTACTGCAGCAAATGCTATCAGAGCCTGGTTCTGAATCCTGATCCCAGAATTTTTGGGGTAAGGCAGTTGTGTACCTATCTCCTTTTAGGTCTCTTTCTATAATGTTTTTTGGTTGAGTAGATGTTGAAATTTTAATTAATGGATATACAGATCTGATTCCAAAGACCTACAGCTAAAACAATAAAGATGCTGAAATGAGAATTGGAACATCGTATTTTTAAAAAACTGTAGAATGAGAGATTAGGGAAAGAGACATTGCATATATGAATTGCTGTCAAAGGTAAAGAGAAGTTAGCATGCAGTTTGGTGAAAGCATTCTATGGTTTGAAGCAGGCCCCTCGAGCATGGTCTGAAAGGATTGATCAATATCATGGATCCAGCGGTTTTTAAAAAATAATTCTGATCCCAATCTTTATATTAAAACAAAAGAAGGTGAAAACATTGTTACGATGGTTTATCTTGATTATTTGATAATCACTTGTAACAGTGCTAGATTGATTGATGAAAAAAACTGATAAACTTTGTAAATCTTTGGAATTATTACATTATTATTTAGGCATTGAAGTTTGACAACAAAAAGATAGGATATTTATATCGTGATGATGGGAAATATGGCATTACTGTCAATTCCTCAATGCCTTAGAGAAACTGTCTGAAATACTGGGACAAGCTCACTGCCTATCATGGAAACCGAAACCGAGGAGCATGAGTCGATGTCACAGACAACCAGCAAGCAAAGCTTATGTGATGCCATTCACCTACAAGTATTTATAGACTACTGAGGCTGAATAACACAAATTGATGTAAAGAACCACTATCAGCAGACGCAGGAGCAACTAGCTCGTGTTCATGTGCAACCACTCAAGTTGAATAACGCGAGCCGATATAATGTACAGTCGACCAACCATGAGATTGCCTAAATGCCAGGAATGTAAGAGCAATCATTCTGCAACAATACTTACATTCTCAGTCTCATTCCACACAACGAATCTGTCATATCCCCATTTTTGGGTTCCCCTGTTCAGCAGTCGGAAATGACTTCCGAGGCTTGTTAGTGAAGGAAAAAAAGGAAGTCGAGGGTTATTTAATGTCACTTAGTTAGGAGATGTTATGCTTTTAAAGTGACATTAAGTAAAAAGGACATAAGTGACTTTTAGATTAATAAGTTACTTAAACATTATTAAAAGTGACTTTTAATCTTTAAGTAAAAAGGGTAAAAGGGGAATAAGGGTCATGTTTGATTTTGTCAAAAGGGGAAAGTTCTAGAAGGGCATGGAGAAAGAATAAAAGGAGGGGTAGCGCTTCACTTTGGATTGATTTCTTTTGAGTGTTCTTGGAGCTAAGGTTTTCGTTAGGGTTTTGGGCAAAACCCTTCCATTGGAGTTTAGTTTTGGTGGTGCAAGATCCACCCTAGCTAGACAAGGAGGAAGATCCATCCAGGGTCTTCATTGGATCTTCATCTTGAGGGGGCTGATCTCATCTTTTGCAATGTGGAGGAGGACATGTCATCACTTGTGGTAGCCGTGGCATTCTCCAAGTTTCTGGCTTGAGTTTGGGTGTGTTTTTATTGATTGTATTGCAGCTGCCATAGCAGCCATTAGATTGTTGTGTTGGATCTCCATTCATAATAAAATATCACATCTTGTCTCCTATTTTTGGTGTATTTGTATTGCATGAAATATGTTTGACAAAATGGCTTTTAGTAAAATGAATGCATAATATTTGCGGAAAAATGATATAATTGCATAGAAAATTATAGCATCCCAGCCTAGCCCTATCTGGGGATATTACATAACCACTAGAGATGAAATGGGTAGTCACACAAGATCACTGAATAAGCTGAGCAAAACAAGAAGCCTTTGTCGGAGTGGATGAGCTTGCATCCAAGTTTGATACAACATTCTCCATGGTCTCATGTCTTTCATCTAACACCATGTTTGGGGTTAGATGGTATGTGGACAATGAAGCACCTAGGCACATGACCTTCAACAAGAAGGCTTTTAGTAGACTTCAGGAGCAGGAGTTAGGCATACAGGTGGAGCTTGGTGATGATGCCACGTATCCAGTACCAAGAGTGGATCCATTTCATTCTAGAGGCCCTCGGGTGATGTTCTTGAGCTAAGTGGTGTTTTATATGTACTTGGTTTGAATAAGAATCTGTAAATTTTTCAGACCCCAACCCAGTTTCAGTCTCGCTGATTTTTCAGCCAAAGTTAAATGCCCAAACCCAATTTCAACACTGTTTCAGCATATGTTACAGCACTGTTTCAGCATATGTTACAACACTGTTTCAGCATATAAAAACTTAACAGAAAATAAACTTCAGAACTGAAACATGAGGATTCTGAACATCGTTTTCAACGTAGAAATAAAATATCAGCAGTATGAAAAACTCAGAAAATATAGACGCAAAGATTTTCGGTTTAACTTCGACCCTAGAAAAACCCACAAGGGGAAAACCAGTGAGAGAGGGCTTTTTATTATTTATGAGCTTCTGAGAAATTTCTTTTACAGCATATTCATCTTCAGAAATTTACACAAACTTATCTGGACATTCCTGTAGCTTTGCTCCTTGATTTCTGAACCAGAAATCCGTACAACTGTACAACTGTCCCAGCAATTAATGCTGTACGAGTTGTCTCGAAATTCGTGCCAAAACTCTGCTAAGATTGTACGGAAAACCCAACATGAACAGCTCCTTGTAAACCGTGTTGTACGGCCCTCAAAATTCGTGCCAAATTGTACAGACTGTACGGAAATACACTCAGAAATTTATTACAGCAGTTACCTCGATTTCTGTGCCAATAAATGCTGCATGACAGCCTTGGAATGCATGCCAATACTCTCAGAAATTGCAGCTGCTGTCCTCCTTGATTTTTGTGCACATTAAATGCTGTACGGCCCCCACAAATCTGTATGGTACGACCTGTTCTTCCTTGCTGTCTGTTGCCTTGAAATCCGTGCTACTCTTTGCTTTGGGATGCATGCTCTCCTTCAGCAAATGCTGTCTCTTTTCTTCAGCTCGACCTCTCTCTTGCTCTCTCTTGTTCTCTCAACAAGAATGCTTGAACTACCCAAGAATGGGTGCGCCCTCTTGCCCTAGTCGACCTCATGAGGGAAGGTGAGGGGTTTTCTAATCTAATGGTTCAGATTAGATTAGATGGGTGGCTGAGATTTGGTGTCTCTTCACTCACCCTCACTTTAGTCATAAAGTCACCTTTTAATTTGCATCTCACAAATTAAATGACTAGGACCCACATTAGGCACTTTCTCCCCCTTAGGCGCCTGGGGAAGAGAAACACTTGCCTTGGTACTTTGTTTTAATTAAAAATTTAACAGAATCTCCTTTCAGTTTTAGTGATGATAGACCTAGGATGTATTGTTGAGTTTGATGATCAACAAGCTCTCATCCGGAGGAGATGCCTTAATCTTGGTTGAGATTTAGCGAGAGGTGTTTGAGATGTTGGTATGTACAGGTTGTTGGCGGATCCAACGAGAGCCCTAGTGCATGACAGTGACAACTTGTGTGAGCTTTGGCACAAGAGGCCGGGTCACATGAACTATGGAGTGTTGCTAGTTTTGAAGGACATGGTTCCAAGATTGTTGGATTTCATGATCGAGAAGACATGCGTGTGCAAGGGTTGTGCACTTGGCAAGCATGTCAAGACTTCTTTTCCAAGTAGTGAGCATAGGTCAAGAGAGATTCTTGATCAAGTACATTCAGATATATGTGGGCCCGTGACTTCAATGTCATTATTAATATTAGGTAACACTATTATGTTTCATTTATTGATGATTACTCTAGAAAGTCTTGGATTTACTTCATGAATATTGAGGATGAGGTCTTTGGGAAGTTTCAAGAGTTTAAAGTCTTGTAGAAAATTAGACAAGAAGATTAAAGTGTTGGGATGTGATAAGGGAGGAGTGTGTATCTCCAAGGAGTTTGACACTTTTTTCAGGGAAGCATGGATCAAGAGGGAGATGATAGTGCCTTACAACCCACAATGGAATGGGGTTGTAGAGAGGAACAGGTCCATCATGGAGACTGCCAAGGCAATGATCCATAACCTAGATATGCTCATGTGTTTTTGGGCAGAAGCATGTTGCACAAAAGTCTACATTTTGAACATGTGTCCTCACAAGATATTGAGGAAGACCTTTTATGGGTTGAAGTAGGTAACACATGCTTGGTACTCATGGATTGATGGGTACTTACAGAGTGTGGGCTTCACTAAGACTGCTTCAGATCCTAATTTGTATTATTTATTTAATAAATCTGATTTGCTTATCTTAGTGTTGTATGTAGATGACCTGGTCCTGACAAGTAGTTCAGAAAA